>BTSX01000001.1:15502990-15713003 GCA_036245825.1 Pristionchus entomophagus | reverse complement strand
GTATTCCGCGGGAATATTGGGAATGCTTCTGCATTCTTTGATGGGAATCTCAAGAGGGGTGGAAGTGGAGGGCACAGGGGAAAGACAATCTACCGTAACCCTGAAGGTAGGTCAAAGTGCTCACCGAAGACTGGTAGGAGAGATGATGATCGAGAATGGAAGAGGATGCAGGGAGAGAAGACATCCCAGCCGAGTACCGAAGGGAGAGACCGGCCAGTGATGAGGGTACGGTAGTCGGCGGGGCAGGAATCGAGAATGCGCCTGAAGTGCAGGTATACGGTAGGACTGACCGAAGGGGATTACTGTAGGGGCTCTTCAGGGCAGCCCCAAATCGTTTATAGGTCGTCGCGAGGGCAAAATGAGTGTGCGAGGAGGGAGATAGAGAGTAGAGGGCAAGAGGCGAGAGAGAGCTTGTTGTTTCGGAATTAACCGTAAACGAGAACTCAGAGGGGAGTACGGTTGTCTTATGCAGACTCAGTCCATTTCGAGAGCGATAGGGGGGCATGAAAACGTTCTGGTCGCAAAGGTAGGCGTGTTATTCTAAGAGTGAACCGAAAAGGACTTGATGAGTATAGGACTATCGCTTATTCAGTGCAAGATAATACCAGCAATGACTCTCATCGTCTGAATCTCTTATTCTGTGCAGTCTCTCGCCTTCCCACTAGCAGGAAACGGGTCACCTCTTCATTCTACGTGCTCTTTCATCGACGAGGCAGATGATAGAACTCGGTAGAATGGAGACTTGCATTCCTCTCTCAGTCATTTCTATTCTCTACCCTTCAAGCTCTCACGGTATGAGGCACATATGGCGCACTAAAAGGAGATCGCTGGTTGTTGATGCTTTCCTTTCCTTTCCCTTCCCTTCCCTTGCCAAGAAATGCCCAGAAAGGGCAAGCGTGATGTGAACTCTCCAGCGTTCGAAATATAATTGAAATGATGACTGTAGCTGTACCGTATCCACTCAGTTCTCGATACAGTACCGTACCCCGTACTACAGTACCCCGCGCGGACTACGGTGCTCAGGGAGGACTACGGTATTATCTCAGGGGGGACGTAGTCCCTAACGATGCTCGGACGCCCCTGCAAGCGATGACTAGGTGTGTATGACTACGGAGAGAGTGGGTGAAATGGAGAGAGGACAGAGGAAAGAGAGAGAACTAGATAGTGTGTCGAAATAAGAGAGTCAATAGTTTCCCCATGATTTTATCTACATAATTCGACCTTGGTATTCCCTGCCTAATAAGAGAATGGAGATAGGTATGTTACTCCAAAACCGATTACTCAAGAGAGAAGAGTAAGTGAGAAGAGGGGAACACGCGAAATGAAGAGGGCGCCGTATCTCTGTAAGCCAAGGCCAAATCTTAGACTGATTAACCCCTGTTGCACTTTCATTGGAACTACTAGTAAAGTAGTCATTCCTGATATTGTGAACTTCGCCCTTCCTGTCTAGTCGTCTAAGAAGAGCCATTGACAACTTATTCAGTCTCTCAATAGTCAGGTATGCTTCACGCGCCGCATAAAGTAACAGGGGAACTGGGGATTGGATGATTGCAATAGAAAGCAAATAAACTGACCAATGCTCATGAGATTGGGCATGGAAGCAGCGGTGGAAACGGCAGTTCGCGGCTTGTTGCTGCGCAAGCAGCTGCAGCAGGAATCGAGTAGTGAGGTCCTGCTGCAAAATTAATTGTTTTTTTTAAATTTAAATACATATTTTGTTTTATTCGTATCACCAGTCTGTATGCAGTCAAATGCGAGGATGCTAATTGAAAAACGTTCATTGATGCAAGGTGCTTTTTTCCGCGGATGGAAACCAAACACCAATTTGTCTAGACTCCTTTTTCGCTTCTTCGTTCGAAATGGTCGAGTCTAGTCTCACGAATGCCGCGAATTTCTGTTTTTCACGCCAACAATAAATTATGAAAGTGGAATCGATCGTAAGAGGGAAGGACATCACGACTGACTCATCACTGACCTACTCTGGCATATTTGACTAGAATTTTAAATGGTGCAAATTAATTTTTAATAAACATACGTCTCCGGTGAGCGATGACATCATGTTGGGAAGGTTAGAAGTGGTTGGAGCTGAGCAGGAAACGGGGAGAGGTCTCGACTGGAATAAGACACGTTTTGTTATTGCTTTTCGCCCCTCCGAGTTCCCCTCTGAACTGTTAGAGTGCATTCCTCGATCCATGACTGAGTGACCTACTCCCATCTGTCTACCTCCCTCCCCCCCCCCTCTCTCCCCCACTTGTCTCCCCATGTTTTGACTACGTGTCTTTTCGTTTCGCCTCAGGAAAAAACAGGCTACCATCATGCTTTCATCGCCTCTGACTGTCAGCTGGCATGGAATCATTTTGGCTCGGTTCTTTCTCCATCCCCTCCTAGTTCCTGCTGACTGGTGAGGCTTATTAGGGAAGAATTGAATTCTATCACTTTTGCTCAACTCTTATTAACGGAGAAGAATCGAATTAGAATGTAACTGTCAAACTGATATGTGGGAAATGTACGCTGACTTAGTTATCTCATGTGAATTGCCTCCTGATTGAATGGTAGAATGAGTCTCTGACCTTCTTCCGGGATGGTCGGGGTGGTCCTTGCAGCAGATGCAGCAGATGCAGCAGTCAATGCAGCAGCGACTCCTGTCTGAGGATATTGGAGATGAGAGCGGCGAGGAGGGGAGAGGCTGCGAAGGCTTGCAGTTGCCAGCTGAATGAGGGGGAATTACCATCTGATTGGATGTAGATCAAACATCAGGAGAGAACCATGAATCGAGATCGGGGCGAAATTTTATTGCATCGAAACGAGTGTCGAATCAA
The DNA here is from genome assembly GCA_036245825.1 of Pristionchus entomophagus. Taxonomy (NCBI): domain Eukaryota; kingdom Metazoa; phylum Nematoda; class Chromadorea; order Rhabditida; family Neodiplogasteridae; genus Pristionchus; species Pristionchus entomophagus. The sequence goes on along the minus strand of BTSX01000001.1, from coordinate 15,710,184 downwards.
TTCATTCTACAGTATATTAATAGAATGTGTGCGCCAAGTGCTTTATGCTCAGCTGACGCTGTACAGTTCTCGATTTGTAGTGGGTTACCGTCAATATAAGCAGAATTTAGTATGAAGGAGAGACAAGGAAGTTAGATTGCCTACGTGCTGTACTCTTATTTGTCCGGAGACCGGGAGTCTCTCGAGGAAACTGTCTTCCCCCTCTCAAAATAAGCTGAGTGAGAGAGGGACTCGAGAGAAAGGACGGAGGTCTATTCATTCATCACTCAAGGGACTACGGTAGGATGAGGAAAGGACGAGGGAGTACGGTAGAGGATGAAAGAAGGGCAGGGGGCGACGTCGGGGGAAATGATTCTTACAATACACCACATTCGAGAGAATACGGGCTGTTCGTGGAAATACCGCCAGTTCCCTGAGGGGAAGGAGAGAATGGCACGTGAGATGACGATCAAGAAAAGGAGAATTGCAGGAATGTGAAGAGTGTTCTAGCCTCTATTTCCGGAGATGGAAGAAGAAATGGATTGAGAGATCGTGATGGAATCCATTTTGGAAGAAAATAGTGGCGGGAAGGAAGACTGTTAGGAACGAAGTCTTCACAGTGAAAAGGCAATGAGAGCCCAGACAGGTCTCCATTTCCGGAGAAGGAAAGAGAAGGAAATGGTGGGGAAAGGAAGAAGGGATGTTCTGGATCTCCCCTCCTCCTCCTTCCACTTCTTCCGCCTTCTTCGCTCTCTTATTCATTCCTCGGGACAGTCAGACGACCCTAAGGGAATAACAGGAAATTTGGCTGCGAGGAAGGGAAGACAAGAGGAAGAGAAGACCAATGATCGCATGACTTTCTGAGTATTCTGAAGAACAGAAGAAGGGAATAGTGTGCACAATAACAGTGGAAGGATAATGAGGAGATGAAGACAGTTGGGAGAGGAAAGAAAAGGAAGAGTGGAAGGAATTGAAGTGAAGAGAGAAGTGCAAGTGGGAGTAGATCAACGATAACAAGTAAATGATGCACTAGATCATAAGATAGTAGTAGGACGGCGAACACTCCCTCTTTCATCTCTGAATACAAGGAATTAAATGTACTATGCACCGTGTAGATCACACGAGAGAAAGTGGTGACGAAGATCTAATTTCTTCGCTAGTTATTCTTGAAAAGGAAGTAAGAGATATTTGCACTATCTTTGATGCAGTAGATAGTGCTCAGACTGGGAACAGGGATCGCAATTGCCTCGAAAAGGGATAAATGAACTATGATTTGCGTCAAGATTGACTATAGAGGAGCTTTCTGTTGCCACCATGAATGCGTAATGAGGAGTGGAAGAGGCTCGACGAAGAAGGAAGGAAATTCAGGATCACGAGCAGCGTCATGAACTACAGTATGCTGATGAAGAACGAACAAATCACTGCACATCGTTCAGAGAAAGAAACGAAAACAATGAGAACCTCATGGCCCTCGGGTGAGAAGAAAAGAAGAGGAAGAGGGAAGGATAATGAGGGGTGGGTCGTCGCCCCTGTGGTGAAATGGACGAAGGAAAGAGAGAGAGAAGGAAGAAGGGACGCAGCACGCGGGAGGGGGAAGGGGGAGGGGGGACAGCATAACAACAGCCTCCCTCTTTCCCTTCTGGCGACCAACCCACACGGAGCACAGCCAGTACAGAACAACAGAAGGAAGAAGACGAAGAACCGAGAGAATCCAGAGAGAGGAAGAGAAGCAATAACAATAAGCGCCGTGAGAATCATAAGAGATGACCGATCAGGTAATCTGTTCACGAGTTATAGTGTGTGACCATGACCGTTTCTATTGAAAAGTCATGATGATAATCAGAACAGAAATGATTCCTGAACGGTTCTGTTTTCGAGAAGCTTTCCTTCCGATCAACTCTAGTGCTATTCTTCCACTACCGAAGGAAGGGCGCGCCTCCTGAATCGTCTCGCCATCATTTTATAGGTGGGAAGAAGAGCGAAGATCGTAGGAAGGAGGGGGTGGTACCAGCAGACCAAGGACGCCATGGGGAAGGGAACTTGCATTCTTATCTCAACGACGAAAACAACATGGTGCGATGAGATCTGACTTCGTCACTTGACGCCTCTCTATTCGGCAAGGAATAAGGACTTCAAGGGCGGGAGGAATGAGGACAATTCGGAGATCTATTGGCAATGTGATGCCCTGTCTACCGTAGGAGTCTATGAGAATGAGCTATGCCCGAGATCACGATTTGTCGACTTGTAGTATTTTCCCAATAGGCTTAGTATGGCAAACCTACTGAGAAAATACTGCAAGCGGAAAACAATTCGGTTCTCACAAGCACTATAAGTAGGGGCATATTCTATGGCGTGCTGTACCTGAGGGAATTCGAGAGAAAGGGACTGACGAAGAGCGAATGGCACGTCGGTTCAGGACAGGGCAAAAATTGCAATAGGCAGGAGATACCTCGCCAAACATTTCTGCAGAGGTTCCCCTCTCTAGCAGAAGCTTGCGAATTGAGGAAGAGTGCGAGTTCATGGAGGCGGCGCTCTCTACGCGAGACGGGTTAGAGAAAGCGGAAAACGAGCGGGCGGAGGGAACGGAGGGGGAAAGAAATGGTCTTTCTTTAACCCGTCTCGCGTGGAATGCGGCGTCTATACAAGCGCAAATTGATAATAGTCGCCATGGGTTCCGTCGTGTGGCATTTCCTAATCGACAGATCCGGCTCTCCCTGTAATGTAGCATTTGAACCGACGTGAATGGAAAGACTATGAACTATGGGAACATGGACTATGACGTTGGAATTCCATGAGGAGAAGTAGTACGCACTATGAAGGTCTTTGATGCACTGGAAGGAATGCTACAGTAAGAAGAAGGATTGTTCAGAGATCGCATTGCAAGACTCGTAAATGATGGGAGAATGAACGGTTTACGTCGTCAGAAATTCAGCAGAATATAAATGGTAGTAAGCACTATTAGTAGACCTATTGCCAGAAGGAATACGATTGTGAGGAGAAGGAGCATTAGCAGAGATCTCATGAAAAGATGTGTTCTGTGGAATGAAATGAGCAATTCAAATGAAGAAGAAGAAAAAGGATCGGTACCCAACAACTATCCATTATGGTTCAGAGAACGATGGGAGCTGAGATCTTTCTTCTCCATAATTCCACCCTTCCAGTACCTTATTTATAACCGTCTTCGAGGTACGATTTAGGTTCCCTGGGTGGATATGGGATGAATTATCGATATTTCTCGAACCGAACAGTGGGAAGCACCGTGGGTGGTCGAGTAGGGGAAATATATTCTAAGACCAGGTGTTACTGGAAGTGCGGTCTTGATAGATTAGCTGATTTTGGGTGATTTCTGAATCAACCCAAGATAGACTGGAACCAAACTAAATGCGGAGGGGATAATGGTAAATCCATTCAAATCTTCTTGATGTCACCCAGACACGGATACGAGAAAGAACAAAACCATTTCCTCGAAGGGAACAATAGAGGGAAAGAGACAATCAGAGACCGGAGAAGGAAACGAAGCAAACTCAATGAAGGCCACCACGCGACAATAGAAGAGACTGTGGGAGAACTCCCGCCAAATTGCGTCGTCTGGAAGGACCAGAGCTACCGTATGACACGCGATGATGGAAAGGGCTGTACTACTTTCGGAAGCACATGGTGGTACGGTAGAACGTTTTAGAGGCACTAGGTTTGATAAGCAAGTTTTTTCATCCATTCGCTACTGAAACCCTATTGCGAGTTAACTGAAAGTAAATAAATGTGATTCTCACCCAGCATGCCATCATATGAATGGTATCATCCGATGTTATATCAGACATTCTACAGAAGGGAAGTGGACACTAGACGGAAGGAGGAGGGACTGCTAGACTAGTCTTGGTAGACTGAATGGTCAGGAAGTGGATAGTCTCCGTCTGTCTGGGAGGCGTGCCAATAATACTCCCTTTCCAGAACCGGGAAGTAGTCCAGCCAATGGCCGAAAAGCACCAAAACAAGAGGAGACGAAGGAACTTGGACGGAGAACAGTCCTGTGGTTGTTTTGCTTCGTCTCTCTCTCCAACGAGGAAAAGGAGGCGAATATGCGATCAAAAAACATACAAAACAACTCGGGGGAAGCTCCGCCCCCTCAACAGGACTCGGAACTCTCTCCCTCTAGTGTGGTCTCTCCCCCTTGTTTTGACCGTCCGCCATTCAAACAAGGGAGTTCGCTTCAAGAGAGAGAACCCTTACTCTTATCCGCAGAGGAAGTGAATAGACCATCAGAGATCGAGATGAAAACAATCAAGTAGACAGAATGGATGAGAAGACTCTCCTCATTCTGCCTGCTCTCTCGTCTGACATGGAAAGGTCAGACTGTCGAAATGGACTTTCCTAATTAGACCCATCGTAGACGATAGACACTCTAAATCTCGGAACTTTTGAGAGGTTGTGAGAGGATTCTGAGGTAGAGAATCACTCTTCACGCTGCATTCCTAAATAGAGGGGAGAAGCCGCAAAGTGGGTATCCCTCTTAGAGGAAGTTAGAAGAACTTGGTTGGAATGAGAAGAAGGAAGAAGAATCGAGGAGTGAATGGGAGGGGGAAGAGACAAGAAAAACATGTTGGTCGCACGCAGGCGGGCGGTCATTCGAGAAGAAGAGGGAGGGGAGAGGGGGAAGTGGGGAGGGGGGGAGGGAGGAGGGGAGGGGAGGGGGAGGGGAGGGGGAGGAAGGACAGGGGGATGGGGTGAGAGGGGAGGTGGTTGGAGGGTGCGGGATCAGTGCAACGAAAGAGTGCATGCACTCTCTTCGTGGAGCTACGAAATAAGGCAAAATAGAGCGCCCGAGGGGGTCTTTTTTCTTTATTTAAAAAAAAATATATTTTATTATTCCGCATAAATACTACCGTCACTGGCTCCAATCAGCACTAAAAGTGCAGAATGGAGAGAGCCACTGTTAGATTCGGAAATGTTTGATAAATACCTCATGAAGGTGCTTCAACTGTCCGATGTATGCGTCGAGATCCTCGGGTGACATGTTGTTATCCATTCTGAGAAGATCATTGATTGATTACGGTAGCAAGGAGGGATACGGTAATCGACACACGACGCGATAGTTCAGCAAAATTCGATAAGCACACATGCACGAAATTGAAGTGGGTGGTTGGAGTAGAGTGCACATTTCAGTTTGCCTGTTCGATGGGGGGGATGGGCAATTGGTAGATTGCACATTGCACCATCTTCCCCCATCCTAAACCCGTCGCATATCACATCAGGGAATGGCCGCGATATGAGGAGGAGGCGGAAGATGGAAATGTGAATTCATTCCCGTTTTTCCTCCCAGCTTCCTCCCTCCTCTTCTCTTTTTCTTGAACGAAGTGCATCACCAGGGAGAGAGAGTGTTCGGATCGTGGAGACGAGGCAGAGAAAGCAGAGAGGAAGAGAGATCAAGCGAAATCTAGAGAGTTTTGCCGAGAAATTGGGGGGGGGGACAATGACGAACAGATGAGTGTGTGCGCCCCCTCATCGTTGCTCAGCAGTCGAGTGATCGACGTGACCTACCGCACTACCGTACCCCCACCTACATCACTTGCTACCGTAATCTGGAGGGATGGAAGGAGTCCTAGAAGTGCGTTAGGTCATAGTCCTTATCTCCTGAAACAAACAAAAGGGCACGTCATGCTTCTCCTTCTCTTCTCTTTCACATCAAAAAGTGCAGAGAAGAAGAAGGGAAGAAGAGGGAGAGAGGAGAAGAGGAGGTGAAACAGTTTGACAGCCGAGAGTCGAGAGGGAAAGTGGAGATAAAGAGAGGGAGAGCCCCCCCCCCTCCCCCCTCTTTGACCCTCCTCATGGGATTGAGTGACAGAGGGTGAATGCACTTCCAATGACATTGTCAATACACCTGTCAAGCACTAAAAGTGCACTTTTCCAACATGAAGCGGGGGGATCAAAGATGCGATCAATTCAATTCGAATCAAGATCGCCCAGTCCCTTTTTGCGACCAATCTGAACCGATTAGGAATAGATCGTCTAGAGATCTCGTAAAGTGCACTTACAAGGGGAGACAAGGGGAGGATACGGCAGAGTGTACTGTAGCGTCCGCTCAACAACAGTAATCTACTGTAGCCTAGCAAGTAGTAGTGAAGGCTAGTACGGGATACTGCAGGCTAGCACGGAGTACGGTAGACGACTTTGCTCAACTCCCGCATTCGCATTGAAAAGAGCTGCCATCTGCACCGCCCCCACCCCATTGCCAATGATTTACGAGTGTTTATTATGAATTATGAGCGCCCATCTAAAGAGGAAATAGAAGGGGAACAAGCTCTTCTCTCTTGCACTTGAGCAAGTGGAAAGATCGCAATCTGAGGCTAGTAAGACATTGTTTCACTCTCTGACTCCGCCCCCTCAATTGCCCTTTGAACGAAGGAATAAAATGAGACCATCTGTCAGACTGTTTCTTAGAGTACCGAGGTTGCACTTTAGCGCTTGAGTTGGAAGCTAGAGAGATCAAAGATCAAGTGAAGAAGAGTCGAGACTCATGACGCACCCATTGCACCAATCAAGGAAGCGCCAAGAGATTTCGTGACTCATTCACACTTCTGGCTTGTAGATTAACGATGATGTAACACATTGATGTTTGTGTGATAATTTCATCGTAGTTTAGGATACGGTATCTTACTGTACTCAGGAAGTACGGCAGTCGCTACTGTATCTCTTTTGTAAATGATGGATGGGTGTGTGCAGGGGGACAACGTGCCCCTGCGTGAAAGTGCATCCAGAAAAGTGATAAGGAATGGAGGAGAAGAGAAGAGAAGAGGGATGGGGTGGAAAAGAAAGAGGACGAAGATAAAGTGGAGAGAAGAGAAGGAAGAGAGAATAACGTGATAAACACCCAATGACGAAAAGGTTCAGAGATTCTTACACAAATACGGTTATGAATACGACCAGTTCTTAGGGTACGATGAGTACACTCGGTAATCAGACAGGTTGATCTTTGATCTCTACCGTAATCAGTCAGATCCCCAGTGAATAGAGGGTTGAAACCTCTCTGGCACGCTCGAATTCAAAGAGAGACACGAAACGTAGAGAGAAGAGAAGAGAAGTGCCAATGATCAGAAAAGGGAAAGAGAAGAAAGAGAGAGAGAGAAGTAGATAGATGCACTTTGAGAGATGAACTGGTATGGTTTCGAGGTCAGGAACGAGTTGAAAAGAGAGAGATGTTGAAAGTGTGCACTTTCCAGACGGGAGAAGGGTCTCGAGGTCACACCGATAAAAAGATACACAGTTCAATCTAAGAGAGATTGGAGTGGCGAGGGAATTCCCTATCGATGGAGTTTGCTGATTGCAAGGAATTTGCTGACAGATCGTAGCCTGGAGTGAATCTGGCACTTCTAGCAACATTGAATCTGGCACTTCTAGCAACATTCTAGTAGTGGTTTCCTTTCGCTTTTTGCTCTCTCCGTTCTGCACTCTATCTCGCTGGTCAAACAGATGAGCTAGTAAGAAGAATGGAGATGAAAATCGAAAGAATATCTCGAGCAAACCGGAGAAAAATCTGGCATTTCCCGTGACATTCTCTCAAGGAAGTTCTGCCCATTTTGGAGTGAAGGCTGTGAAAGTGATGCTAGATAAGGAAGAGGGGGCGCAATCATAAGAGTCCTTGTCTATTTTTTTGCCCGTCTGAGCTTATAGTGCATGGCGTGGTCAGAGGAGGGGGTCGATCCAAATGAGTCGTAAAGGAGCCGAAATTCCCCCCTTTCTCTCCCATGACTGGCAGGTATGATGGGGAGCTCAATCCCTTCCTCATTGCACTTATGCGTGATTGAAACCCTGTGTGAATAGGAGGGAGTGCGAGAGAGAAAAAGAAGAAGAATAGCGAGGAAATGTCAGGGAGGATTTCACACGCTGGACTGAATTCAGATTGAAACTAGAGAATTCTCGGAACGAGTTGGGGGAATAATGAAGCACATGGGGAATGAGAGAGGGAGTTTGGTAGTGGAACACAACTAGAGAAAGGGAACGGTCTCTAACGTGCCGATCTATCAAGCCATTTCAACTCTCCCTCTCTTTTTTCGGTGCAAGAAACGTGAGATTGAGAGAGAGGGCGCCCTTTCTTTGGCGCAATTGGGAAAATCGGCAGAGCATGAACATTCTGCGCGGCAAAATCGATATTGACGAATAGTAGGTCAATTGTGTGGATAAGATATCGATTAAGGATATCTGCTTTTCACACACTATTTCGCCGGTCAGAGAACGAGAAAGTGAGCAGAGTTGAGAGCGCACAATTCGATCGAGTATCGCAAATCGGCAATGCGAGGGGTAGGTCACTCTCACTCTTTATATCATAAATTAACAGAGCATCTGGCAACAATTGCGCGCCTTTTGTTCTTCTCCCCGACCCCGATCATAATAGGCGAGAAAGGGAAGGAGAAGGGGGAAATGAGCAACCTCCATACGGGAAGAAGGAGGGGAAGGGGGAGGTCAGACTGGATGTGAAGGAAGAGAGATGGGCTATCCAATATCACCGAAGGCACGACTTCTACGGAACAGGAAGAGACATGGGATGGACTTGTGGGGCTTCCACCTTGGAATGGACTCGCTTCTTTTTGGAATGATCTTGATCCAACTTATCATCCTGGTTACAGAGATATTCAATGCGAGATAGAGGAAGAGGGAATAGGGATGCAAACAACGAAGATCAGACGTCGTTAGAACAAATGGTGAGAATATCTCAACCCGTCATCGATTTTCAATGGTCCATGACGTCAAAAGAGAAAGAATAGGGTGATATTGAAGAGAAATAGAACGGATTAGTTGAGGATGCACCCAGAATGTCTCGGGTGCAAAGGGGAAGCTCATACAACCACTTTCCCTCCCCCCTCTCCTCCCCACTCCCCCTCTGCTCTCTCCATTCTCCCTTATCCCTCGCTGTCAACAAGTTTCAGCATCTCTCTCTCTCTCTTTCTGCACACCAAAGGCCCCCGCCATCGAAAGATTTAGAGTTGCTGGCACAATGCCAAGTTTCGGAAGTGGGATGGGGTTAAAGAGAGGGGTTGGAAGGGGAAGGCAGATGGCTCTGTGAACTATTGCCAGTCAGTTACACTAGGAGAGAGAGAGGCAGTAGCGAGAGAGCAGGGTAAAGTGAGAGAGTGCAGATGAAAGGAGGATGAGAGAGTGCGGCATTCTAGGAGGATGCAAGAGATGACGAGTGCAAATGAGAGAGTGAGTCAAAGTGAGAGAGCACTAGAAGGTCGCTTGCTGAAAAAGACACAGCATACGAATAGAAGAGAGAGAGGGAGAGTGCACTTAGAACCCCGCCCACTTCGAGAGACGAAACTATAGAGAGAATGGAAGTGGTGTGAATGAAGCCAATGGAAGGAAGATGATGAGAGGATTGAAATAGACTAAGATAGGGCACTAATTGGACTGATTCGGCCCTAGGTAAAGGCCATCCCAAAGTAGACATTTGGCATCAAACATCGCATGGGCGAGAGGGATACGGTAGCCAAAACACCGCCGAAATAGGTTACGGTAGTCTGCTATCTGGGGCCGAATTTCGAATCGTCGCCCCTTTTTGTGCTGATTCACAGAGGAACTGGACAGATGGCGGAGGTTTAGCCCATAGGCCAAGGTCGAATGAAGAAGAGCAGTCAGAGTGTCAGAGAGGAAGGGACAAGTCTCAAAAAAGTACGGCCCACGCTTTCCCGTGATGAAAATGGCACGAAATTTGTCGAAATTCTCCCCGAGGACTACCGTATGCCTCGGGTAGATCAAACTACCTCCTATCCAATCCTATCGTATTATTTAGGTAGATCAAGCTCCCCCTATCCATTCCTTTAGCCCGGATCTTTCTAGTGGAAATCAGATGGGAGTGAGGAGAGGAGGAATGCCGAGAGAAGCCTCTCTCTATATCCAGAGAGGGCAGGGGGAAGGCGAAGCAATGAATAAGTGCTCCTGGAAACATTGGAAACTCGCGCTTTAGCAGACCGAAAATCGTCCTCTCTTTGCGCCGAAGAGTGCACTCGCCCCTTTTCTGGAAAGCTTCTACGCCGAGAAGAGAAAAAAGAGAGGAGGAAGCGAGAGTTGGAAAGAGTTTCTCCCCTTTCTCCCCTCTCTGCCTAATCTAGCATGCACTTTGAGAGAGAAAAGAGATCATTGGTGCTTTCAACTATCTCGTTAATGTCACCGGAAGTTTTGCAAACCAGAAGGACTGGGGTAGGTCAGAGGATACAATTGGAGGGCGGGGGTTCTCTCTGCAAAGAGAGGAATGTCATCTGCAATGGAGTGCACTGATTGCCATGAGAAGAGAGACAAGGAATAAACAACCATTTTCACAACAGCCTCTGTTTACGCACTTTTTTGGAACACGTTTATCGGAAGGCAGATTCAGAAATGGAATCGACGTTCTGATCAAATTATTAGAGCTCAATAGCCGAGTGCATTTCGCACTTTTGAGGATGCACCTCTGATACTTCATCTTTTGCAATGATGAATCTCGAAGTATCTCTTTCCTCTTGCAATCTCATTCCTCCACACACTTCCTGGTAGGTCATGGACCTCCTTTCTCTTATTCTCAGAGTCCTGAAACCTCTTCTCTCCTTCTCATTCCTGTCACTTGGCCCTCCTTCCCTCTATTGATGTTTGTTTCTCTCCCCCCCCCTCCCCCCTCCACCTCCTCTTTTTCTTCCCCTCACTTCTCTTCGCTTCGTCACTGCTTTCCTCTCTCCCTTCAAAGTGCATTCGCCCTTTCCCCGCCCTCCCTCTCCTCCTCCCTCTCCCTCCCTCCTCTAGAGAAGAGAGGGTGCAACATTTGGAGAAACGACTCACAAACATGCACTCTAAAGCGGGACTTTAGAGAGGGGTTTGCAATTCGAGAATTTCATTCTGACGTGATTATCGAATAGTATGAATGTGCAGATATCAGCTCAGGGCGATTACTTCTTTATCGCCAATTCTACTCAGGAGTTGCGGAGCAGAGCAGGGTAAGTTGAATCAGTGTTATTATTCCCACGGTAGGGCCTTTGATAGACGAAGTGATTGTCCTTTTCCATTTCTATCCCACGATCTACCAACTTATTATCGTGAGAGATGAGAAGGATGGACGGAAGGCCAGTGCCTCCCTTAACTTTGTGATGTTTTCCAATTGTAGTCAGTAGAAAGAAAACGGAATAAAGATTGTAAAATTCTCCGGTGACATTAAACCAGATATCAGAGATAATAACACTCGAATGCAGACAACAAATCTACTTGTGATCTTCATAATATGGATCAGATCTGACACTCTAAAACGAGATTTTAGAGAGGGAATTCGGGTATCTCATTCTGACTTGATTATCGAGGAGAATGAATGTGCAGATATCAGCTCCAAACAATAATAGGGCGATTACTTCTTTATCGCCAATTATACTCTTGCAATACACGTTCTTGAGTGAATTTTGGGTGGATTTGAGTAAACTTTGGTTGGGCTCTGATGGATCCAGTCCGCCTCTAAGGCGCTTCTACTAATGGTAAGGCATGTGGATTCCCTAACAAGGCATGGGCCAAAGGCAAGAGGGATTTGCAACGTGATATCTCTGATAATATTCTCTTTGGGGGTAAATGGAAGGGATTGCATGCTATCTCGTAGAGACAACGAAGATACTGCGTAGAGGGGAGAGGGAACAATTGAACGAGTTAATTATACATTAAATGAAGGAATGTGAATAAATAAGACACACTCTCAACTCTCAACAAACTTCTCATAGACTCATGATTAAAAGGAAAAAACTAGGCGTAGCTTTGGCTAGCAGATAATACTCTACCATACAATTTAACGATTTAGTGGACTGAAATAAAACTGGTTTAAAGAGATACCATATAAGGGCTACAGTAACCACTAGAACCACGATCGATATTTCTGAGGGGGGTTATGGATTATGGGGTGTAGGGGGTGGGAGATATCAATAAACGGTGTTTAAAAAATCATTCGAGGGCTACAGTAACCACTAGAAGGACAATCAATATTTGAGGGGGTGTTGTCTTAGGGGGTTTAAGAGGTAAGACAGAGCAACAAAGGGATACAATCTGAGCGGGCTACAGTAACCATGCGAGCCATGATGAATACTTGAGGAGGGGGGGGGGGGTGGAAGACAGCACAAAAAGAGAGAAATGCAATCATCTGAGGGCTACATCAATCACTAGAACCACAATCGGGGTAGTTGTCGTCTCAGAGCTCGGACGATTCTTCTCCCGCAGCCCCCATCATCCCCGGCTGCTCCTCCTCCTGCTGCAGGCGCTGCGCGAGAATTGCTGCAGCCGCGACGTCGGCTGCACGCTGGGCGTTCGCAGCATCTGCAGCTGCTGCGTCGGGAGGGGGCGGGGCTGCAACCATCAGCTGCTGCTGCGCGCCCTCATCGAAGTCGGCGAGGTCGATGAGATATCGATCAATAGCCAGGAAATCGTCCTGCAAGGGCATTCCATCATCACTGATCTTCCATTCAAAGTGTTTTCTAATGTTTTTAGTGCTATTGTCGAATTTTAGAGAGAACAAGAACAATCGAAAATTCAAATATTTATTAAATAATAATGATAACTTTACTGACCAAATCGTCGAATCTTTCCTCTTCCTCCAATATCTGGACTGGATTCACTAGATGTCCTTCTCTCTCCTTCCTTCTTCTCTCCTCTCTTCTCTCATCATTCACTTCATCACCTCCACCTCGTCTCTCCATCCTCAAACAACATCCTCATTAGGCATGAGACAAATCTACTGACTGAGAAATATCGACGAAACCGGACCATGATTATTTAAACATTTAGTGAAGCACGAAAACAGCAGTCAATGATAGCAGATTGAAATACCTAGATTTTAGCTACAGAAAGAAAATTCTTCTGCATTCTACATCATTTTTTTCATTGCCAATTCCGATATTCGCTTTGCAGACCTGATACATGCCAGAATGGGCAAATTGTAAAGATCAAATATCCGAACTGTCACCCCTGCATTCTGCCCTACCGTATCCCTCCCCTCCCCCTGCCTTCTCCCCTACCGTACCTATTGGAGGGTCCGGGCTGGTTCTCGTCAGGAAATAATTCCTCTTCTTCCTCGTCCCTCTCTCCATCTCCAGCCTCTCTCTCCTCCTCGCTGAGTGATCTCTTCTTGATGGGAGGAGGACGGAGACGAGGAGCGTTCCTGGAGGGGAATAATCATCATTCAATTTTATTCGGGCACTCAAATAATAATCGAGGAGTCACACCGTTTCTGTTTATAATGGAAGATAGTTTTATTTCTGGTCAGAGGCTATAAGCTCTCGAATCAACGTCGCCCCAATCAATAAATCATAATCCTCATCGTGAAGCGCAGATGAGGATGGCCCGATCAATTAGGAGAATTGCTGTATCTAGCTCTCGATCCTTACCATGCCCTAACATTTCCATAACTATCTCATTTAACTACTAGTCGCCGCTATCGAGCTCAGGGATTGTTACTGTACCAGGAATGTTGGTACCGTAACCCACGAGAGAGTCATCATCTCGCCTATCCTACCGTAACCCCGTCCACTCACCCCGCGGGATTCTCCATGTTCGTCGCCTGCGAGAAGAGTGTACCGAAGATCGAGCGGAATCTGTGAGGAATCGATTCGGGGAAAGAACTATTGAATTCTACGTTTCAGAGCGAAAATGAACGGTCAGAAAGCTCTTTGCTTCGCGATAAAAAGAGAATTTGCATTTGAACATAAATTCTTGCTCTCGAAGCATCCCTATCCCATTGCGATTTTCGATGAATTAAATAAATAATAGTATAAATATGAATAGTCGTACGGTGTTTTCTTGGTCATCAGACTGATTGCCTTCCTCTGTTGCTCGATCAGCTCCTCCGTGTCATCGTACACCTCAAATCAGTTAATATTTTAAATTAATTATTCATTAATGAATACTCATATTTTATTTTTGTGAATATTTTCAAAAACATTACTTAGTCCGGGAAATAATCTCTCTTAATTCCCATCAACTCGAGCACATCTTCTCTTGAGCCACCTTTGAAGCTAATTTCGCGATAGTTCGTCCATCTATCTCCTCCCTTGTTTCCCCAAACTCACATCCTACCGTAACCGCAGTACCCGTCATCGGGCATTCCTCTCCCCCCCCCCCCTCCACTGCCCCTTCTACATGAATTCCGGTGCCGTAGAGAGCCACAACACCATTTTGTTTATCTAACAATCAAATTCATAATTCGACGCCTCCCTCTCCCTCCTCACCTGTTCTCCCTCATAGTAGACATGACTGGTGTTATCCAGGAAATGGGCGACGACGTGTCTCATGAAATCGGAGGCAGTCGTCACTCCAGTTACGGCAGCACGACGACGATCAGAGCAAGTCATCTGAACAACCAATTATTAACATTGATTAATTGAATCTTTCTTGATTAATTAAATTTATATCCAAACGGGAGACGAGTCTGGTAAAGCACAACACTGTTCATCTATCTCTTCACATGTCCGGAAATTATCAAAAGAAAAGGGGGAAATGAGAAGGCGGCTCACGATTAGACGTTTTCTCGGCTGCACTGGCTGCAGCTGCTGTTGTGGCTGCATGATCTGCTGCAGTCGCGACGGAAGCTGCTGCAGAGTGGGGGCACGAGGAAGGGGGAAGGGCAGACGGTCGAAGTCCTGCAGCACACGAGCTGCCATCGAAGACAGCGTTGAGACCTGAGGAGGATTACGGTATGAGTACGATAGAATCGATTCTGTGAGGATTCTGTAATAGGTAGGGTTATAGCATGTGACTCGAAGAAAAGATTGGAGTAGTGAAAAGATGGAACAAGGTAAGGTATTCGGGAAACATGGATCCACTGATTTTTTTCCATCGATCATGCTACCGTAACCCACCGTATTCTCCACTCTGGTGAGCGTGAAGGAGCGACACAGACGGTAGTCCATGAGGTACTCCTCGCCCGGCCCGAAACCCTGCGTTTATTTTAAAGTTATTAAACTGTATTTCATAACCAATTAGAACTCACAAGTCAGCGAAACCACCCGGGCATTAGAGTTTCACTAAGATAACAAAACACGTTCAATAATTAGCTATACATTGCCACTCTGGTCATCTTATCAATCAATAACCATGTTGAATACTCATGCATCATCCGGAACATCAATCTAAAAAATCGATGATAGATCTGGTCTCACCTCGAAATCACACCATCGCACGTACAGTATACCCTCAGGGGTGCGCGTCCAATCGATCGGAGTCTGCAACGAATCATTTAATTTATATTAAAAATAATGTATTTATTGATTTTATATTTACTGTATTTGGCAGACCACCGTACCTGCATGATCTGCTTGTAGTCGGGGTCATCCTGAGACGGAGGACGCAACTGAAGAAACACAGTTCAGTGCTATTGGCAAGAGCGAATTGTGAGCGGGAATATCAAGGAAGGTGGAAATGACTATGTTCGTGATAAAATAAAATAAATTTTTTAATCTTATTTAATAAATAAATGAAATACTGGCTGACCCTTCTCTTCCACTGGAACGTCTTCTCCTTCGTGCTCATGCCCATCACCCACATCTCGCCCTGCAATCAATAAATATTAAATTTTTTTTTAATTACAGAACGTTTTCGAACTGTGTTGAAGCATGTTTCACGGATCAATATAATTTAAACAACATAGGTTTCCAGTGATCAGTCCTTTTCGTTTGTGTCATTTGCATCTACTACAACTACCGTATGCCTACCGTAACCATCCCAGATACCGTACCCTCGACAGATTCCTGTCTCGCTGGCCGGCATTGTGATCCTGGTAGGGATTGACGATGTGCACGTAGATCTCGTAGAGATTCAGAGGATTCAGACGGATCCTGAGAGGGAATCGAGATTCATTCAATGATCGAAATCCGAGAAGGTACTTGATATTTCGTCCGTCTTCTCAATTGTTCTTTCGGACTTCGATTTAACGCTAAATAAAGAAAAAGTGCATTCCTCTTGTCTAGGTCTTCTTCTAACGATAGATAACTGTTCTCAGAAAAGTCTCGTCTAATGCGATGTTAAAAAACGCCAGCTGAAAATAAAGCTAGGGACTTGAAATTCGGAATACGTTATTCCCATATGAGAGGGAACAACTAGCCAAAATTTCAGAACTCTAACTAACTCGAGAGCCGAGATAATAGCGAAAAACGGAAAGTGCGGGAATTCAAGTCAAAGATCCGATCTTTGTCTGATTTTTAAAAGGCGCGAGATCGAAGTTCCGATCTTTTCAGTGATTTTTAACACCACATAAGTTGAGATGTACCTCCCTATTGGTAGTCACTCACTTCATGAGATAGGAGGGATGGAGTTGAGGGCCGCCATGGGGTCCATGGAGGACTTGCTCGTTGCGAACGATGCCCCTCCAAGGAAGAGAAGGTTACGGTAGATGAAGAGGATTACGGTAGACAAGTTGAATCGAACCCGAACTTTTTCAATAGTCAGTTTCTCGTTTCATCAAGATTTAATAAGATATTAATTTTTTTAAAGGATTTCCAATCAATATATTAAAATAAATATTACAAACAAAAACCAACTTTTCCACATCGATCCACGCCCAGTCGAGTTGGACCGTTCTCAGAATGGGAGAACCGAGCAGGAGACGATTCTCTGAAAAATTCCATAATTTTTCTTTCACAACTTTTATCCCAACTGCCTAAGATAAGTTTCGGCGTTCGGCTCTCTTTTCTCCACGCAATCAATTTCCTTTATTTCAAATTGAGAAAACCAACTGTTGCATGACATCCCTATAAACTACGGTAGCCCATCCATCCTAGTGACCTACCGAGCATCATGATGACCGACTCGGCCGGATCGTTGCGGCCGATGGCTGATGAGGGAAGAGAACTGCAAAGATGATGAACCATTTTTCAACAAGAGGTTAATTATAAAATCATGATCAACCTAGTTTCCTCCAAGACAATAATCGAGAAATAACTAAAGAACTAATTTATAATCTATAAATAACAACTTACGAGAGATCAATCGTTTTGAAGGGCTCGATCGAGTGTTCTTTGTTCTGCAAAAGATCGATTCATTTATTTCAGTTACCGTATCCCACATAGTGGCTACCGTACCCCTGGATCCCTCTCTACTCACCTGCAGACACTTCTTGATATCACTGATACGGAAGAAGAGAGCCACTGCGGGATCCGCCAGCACATGCACGATTGTCTCAAGATTTTTATTGTTAAGAGACCCTCCGGGATATAGTGGAAAGGGTCCACGGATGGCCAAAAATTCGATTCCTCCCATACTTTTTTCTAGAAGTGAGGATCCCTAGTGCTGATCGATGGCACTACTAGCTAAGGTCTCAGATCGATTTTGGTGGACTTACAGTAACCCACAGTTTATCGTGATCGGAACTTCTCAGTTTTCAGAAAATCGATTTTTCGATTTTGACAGTTTCCGCGAGACTCCGCAAGTATGGCTCTAAACTGTCAACACAGAAGATGATCCTAATGACATAGCGATCAATTTCGCTTTTCGAGCGAGACCTATAGGCCACATGTTATAACTTCTTTGGCCTGTCATGTCTCAATTGGTATCTTGATGAGGAAAGTTTAGGCCAGACTTGCAGAAAAAGGCGCCATTTTTTAAATTCTGAAAAATTTACCAGAGACTTCCTACATGATGTAGTTAACGAAAATGCTAACAACCCAAAATAATATTTTTTACAAATTAGTTATGACATAAAATGTCTCGATTTGGATCGAAAAAAGTGTTTTTTCGACCATAACTTGTTTCATTCTCAGTTTCATGAGCTCTAGTATGGAAATTCGTTATCTACGAGCAAAAATACGTCAGATAAGCTACTAATCGATATTATTTTTTCAAATTTATTTTTCGACCCCAAAAACTGTGGGTTACTGTAAGTCCACCAAAATCGATCAGAGACCTTAGCTAGTAGTGCCATAGATCAGCACTCGGGACCCTCACTTCAAGAAAAAAGTATGGGAGGAATCGAATTTTTGGCCATCCGTGAGCATGTGCACAGATGTACCACTATATCCTGGAGGGTCTCTTAATTCAAATGTTTTCCTTTATTAACGAAATCGATAGATCTTCGAATTCATAATAATTTCCTACTGATGCATTCGAGCTATTGGCTTGTTTTTAATAGCACATCCGACGATGATTATCTCTCGATAATACTTCGTGATATGAGGGAGACACCTCAACGACCCCCTCCCCCGTTCCCTCCTCCATCTCCTTTCCTCCCCCTCTCCTCACCTCATTATCCTTCAGTACGTGCGTCGCTCTTCCCGCCATCATACGACCACGATTCGTCGCGCGAATTGGCTGAGATTTATCAATATACAAATAATTTTTTTCAAACCACCACCCACCCAGGCAACAGTATTCCCGAACTTCCAGTCAAATAGGTACCGTAACTGTATCCCTACCGTACCCCGAAGTTGATTCCGAGTGGCTGTCCATTGATCGTGATGCGCAGGTCCACCTCGTAGATCAGACGGAATGACTTGTCGATGGGAGAGATCACCAGTATGAAACCAGATCTGAGAGAGAGAGATTATTGATTGGATAGTCAGATACAAGGACTGATCTGGGATTCGTACAGTTACACTATCAGTCGCAATTGGCTTCATTAGTAAGTGACAATATTCTAAAAACTTACTCGTTGGTGAACAAGACACACTTGTTGGAGAGGACGATGCCCTGGAATTTACTTGTTTATTCGTTTTATATTATATGAATTCCCCCAATAACCTAGAGCTGTCAGAGGAGCTACAAGAAACATTTCTTAATCACTAGAAAACAAAATAAAAGGGGCTACCACCGTCTGTGGGGCGGTCCGGAGTAGATGATGCTTAGTCACGATCTGGAGACGAGTGCTGCAATATAATATTATTAATTTAATTAAATACAGTAATCTGAGCCATTCCTTACGACCAAGCTTAGTCGTCCTCTATTTACATTGTACAATTATTAAATAAAATACAGTAATCTTCCTCACTTGACGACTATAATCTCCTGGCCGGATCTGCTTGCCCACAGCAAAACATCCTCAGAGGGAGCACACATCGAGTTGGGTTCGGGAGGCTGATGAATCACGCACTGAAGGGACAATATTAGCAATGAATACCCAGATTTCAACTCGCTCTCCGATCGATTCTTTCGTGTTTCTCGATCTGGTAAAATCGATAAAAAACGGTCATTTTGATCGTCCGTTCATCTAGAATATCCAAACAACAATTTCACAGTTTCGTATATCGTTCCACTTTCCGTATCACGGTTTCATCGTCGCATTCGACTGAAGACCTCTCAGAGTATTTAATCAGTCTTCGTCATGATCTCCTCACACTCTCATAATCTCCTCTTCCTCCTCCTCCAGTCATTCCTATTCCCGATCCCACGTCGATCTTGACCGCTGTGCACGGAATGTCGATGAGTCCACCGTCGGGAAGACCTGCACATCAATCAAACTTGATCTTTGATCTATCGGCCACCAACACATCATCTAGTAACTCATACATGCCGTAATCCACTACCATTGGCAATTCTACACATTTACAGATTATAATCTCTCTCCCACCTATCTCGACATTCTTGTTCATTCTGACATTTTGCTTATCATCCGAATAGAAAACTTAATCAAAGTCCATGTATTTCACCCAGAGTTATAATAAGCAATTGCATGGCATATTTACATGTCAAAATCCCCTAACGAGGGACCCTCACTTAAAAAAGAAAAGTTACACGTTTATTGACTATATTGGCATAAGTAACTGAACTGTGATCTCACCAGGAGGCTCTGCTAGTGGGGGTGGAGGCGGCTGGTGATTAGGCATCATGAAGGCTGCCATTCCCCCTCCTCCTCCCCCTCCGCCTCCGCCTCCGAAACCTGAGGGTATATATATTATTAAAACTATTATTTCATTTGAATGCTTATAAGGGGATGTTTCAATTCAAGGCTAGAAAGCAAAAGAACGTATGATCATCCACGTCTAATCAAACACCTTAAACAACATCAACAATCAACCTATTATCGAGGAAGAAACAGAAGAAGTGAACACGGATGGACTGTAGAGAGAAAGTGGAGAGAGAAGTAAACAAGTGAGATAGACCATCCTTGATTTACCCTTCTCTCATTGAGAGAACAATAGATAGAGATGAAAATAAAAACGATCACGAAATATATGGGTCATTTGGAGACGGGTGATTTTAATAATGCCGATGATTGGGTGTTTCATCCTCTGTTTCACCTGGGGGTATTCCTAATCCAGCGAAGAAGTGGAGATGGCGTCTTCCCCCTCCTCCAGCCTGGCCCTGCCCGTTCATGAGGGCTACTGATGGGACCACGGATGAATCATTCAATGAGAATAAGTAGCCAGTGAAACACGAAACCAAAGGCGACAAATCGAGTAAATGTCGTCGCGTTCGAATCACACACGGAATATCAATAAGGAATGATAAAGGAGGAGAAATAAAGCCGTGAGAATCTGTTGTCATGGGGATTATAACAGCTATTTGCTAAGAACAAGGCGATGAGGGATCTACAAGAGCTGTCTCCCCACAAAGTCGGCACCGTGGGCTATTTACTAGAACGCAGAGGAGATAATGACGACAACCCAACAAAGACAGGCCGAATTCCAACTATTACGACATTGTGAAACATAAATGAACTAGTATATTTCACTACGAGAAGTGACAACTGACAGTGACAACCGGTCTGTCCATACGTGGCCGAATATCGGCCAAATGGGAAACAAATCAATAATGTCAAACTCCAACCACTCACGTTATTGCTTTGGGAATGTTATTGACCCCAAGAAAGGATAATAACATCAATCCGCAATGAAATAGAACGAGCAAAGCGAAAGAGAGTGAAAGTAAGCGGCAGTCGTGCCGATAACGCGTACGAGAATGGACAGACGAGGGACAAAGGGAAAGTGAGAGACGAGCGATGAGAGAGGGGACAAACAGAGAGAGTTACACACATGGTTAGAGATAGAGAGGGCATAGAGTTGAGGATACCACCCCTGAAGGGAGTATGGAGGGAGAATTGCCGCCACCCAACCAGATTGATAAGGGCACACCTGAGACAATCTTGTAGACAGATGAGTATGCAAATGCAGAAGATCAGACTGCCAAGTATCATTATGGTAATCGATCTACCATATCTCCAGTCCATGGTGAAGTAGGAAATATAATTTATTCGCACAAGTATTACATGCTTTCATGCCGTTACAAGTTAACCGAATATACATCACGTTGGAAATATCAGCGAATGGTACAGATGATAAATGAATCTAGTATGAAACAGTTAGTTTAAAAATGGAATGGAACACGAAGTGATATCAATTGTGACTAGTAACCAATTCATTAGGATCAATCGATAATCCTCCTCTTGTCTACTCTTCATCTGACTCGAATACTAGTCCCTTGCTGGGTCCGGCTCGCTTCTTTAGATTGCGATTGAGAAGGGAGACCTGAAAAAAGGAGATTACTATATCTAGCTATCACTCTAATCCGATTTAATCAAGACAGGCAGTATAACTCAAGAGTGACCTTATACGCAGAAGAAGTGCCCTGCTGAAATGATAAACTCCCGACCAATATCAAAATCAGGGAACATAACCTAAACAGAAATCGAACACACTAGAATGACACCGTAACAATGAGAGAAGTACGGTACCTTCTTCACATCGACCAGCTTCGTTGGCGGGGGCAATTTCGTCTTCAGACGCTTCTTGATCACGGACTTGCCCTGAATCGTCACAAATGAAGAATAAAACATAATCCGATCAATAACATCATACCAAGAACCATGAAGTACTCTTACGAACTACCGTAATCGAAGTGACCTACCGTACTCATTCGATTCATCACGGCTCCCTCGTAGCTGCTCAGTAGCACTCCAAGCACTTTCGATATGAGAGGAAGAGGCGATTTCGCCTGGCAAGCACAGGGATACGGTGTTAATCAGATATTACTTTAATGTTGAGCCAACACGATCTGATGTCATTAAGGCTCTCTCCATTCAGCACGCTCTATCGCCGATAACAGAGTGTGCGAATGAAGAGAAATGCAACCGAAACGATATCCCTAATCGATAATACACGACAAGTTACCGTACCCTGTCCAGGTCGACGGTGCAGTTAGTGCCGAATCGCAGACTGACTCGTTCCTCCTCCTCTCCCTCCTCCGTCTCTTCACGCTCGACGATGAAGCCAGCCTCATCGAAGACATCACTGCAACCATTTCAAATATCAAAGGAGATTCCGTAATATTGTCAATGCCATACCACCGTGAGATGATAAGAACCATACATCATCTGTATTCCATTACTATCGTGGGATTCAGTTCCGAAGTAACTACAAACACGACGACTTAACGCTTCGACGAATGAATACTCATCTTGAGTTCTAATGAATAAAGGGTGAAACATACTTCCACTTGGGTTCGAGTAGAGTGACGGCGAGTCCTCCTCCCACCAGTGCGATTCGATCCTCCTGCGACATCTGACGAGCCCAGCAATGACCATTGAAGTTGGCCACACCTGTGAATTCCTTGTTTCATGTCACAAATCAATATTCCACACAAGGATATTCTGTGATATATCTCGAGAGCATCAATACCATTCTGCTATTGGTTTGACAGATCCTTTTTATATACGCCTGAACATGTTGAATAGAACAAGCACCATAAGAGCTCTTTGGCAACTGAATATACGTGCCATGGCTCATTGTGTGGCACCACTGCAATAAAGATACGATAGAGTTCTCATTCCTATATTATTATCTAACACCATATACAATCGATGACTCGCACAACTAATAAGTTCTTAATTTCAAAGTAATAGTAACAATAGACTAAATAGCGTACCGAGCTGGCTCGACTCGGGCATCCAGAAGACGTAGAGTCCCTCGCCAGCCGTGTAGATTCGCGTCCGCCTCTCCATCCTCGGCAGACTACGGTGGGTAGATCAATTGATCCCTGAGAAGGGATCGGGGAAGAGGATTGGCCTGAAACATACGAGTGAACATCACAACAATCAGTGCACGGCAGCCAAAATGCTACAACACAAAAAAAACTTGCGTGAAAGAAACGATAGCAGATATCGGTACTCACAAGTGATTGTGCGAATACACAGGGCAGAAGGATAAATACTAGCACCGCGCAATGGAACGAACGAACACAAGGAAAGGAACGGAAACGAGAAAATCCGTAAAGCAGGTGTAGGGACCACCGAACCGGAAAAGTTAGAATCAGAGCCGGCAAATGTCGTGTCATGGAGTGGGAAACGTCGAAATGCGGGAATTTAAATCCTCCAATTATTTTGTATTATCCAGGATTAACCTCTTAATTCGGAATGCGCCTTTACATTCTTATCATTAATACAAAATTCAGGTAACAAAGCACTACAAATAAAAAAATTAGAAAATTCTGTGGACGCGATCATGTTTTAAATCGTCGGTGAAAATTGCATACTTGGCGAATTCGCCCGTTTTAATTAGCTTACGGCTTATTCTCGGGATGCGCCCTCTCGGTTTTGACTTCAGTATGATCAGTGTGCAGGAGTTAAACTTTTATCAAGTTTTTCCCGAAATCCATGGACGAGATCCTTGCGAAATAACTAACGGACAAAACAATAATAGACGTCATGTAACAAGTGATTAAAACTCTTTCTTGATACATTGATACATTCTTATATTTTATGTATTGCGTTTGTATAAATCATTCATTGGAGTACGAAATATGATCATTTGAAATATAGATTCAGTTAAATTGACTACTGCCCGCGGTTTCACTCTTGGATACCGTATACCTTGCGCACGTTTGTCCTGACTGATACCTTCACACAGAGAAAATGAACAATATATTGATCAATTATCAGTCCGAAGGCGCCTTTTTATTTTACGCAGTCAAGAAAAATAAAATTAAAAGTATTTGAAATTCGAAAAGGATGGCCTGCTTACCATGCCATGACCCACCGAATTGATTTCGTGCGTGACTGCACCGAGAGTTGAGGGGCTTAGGCGGGTAGGTCAGAACTCGCTGATTTAATTTTTTCATAACAATCTGAGTAAGTTTATTGAATTCTGCACTCCCGATTACCCAGATGCGCATAAAAATGCAATTTTAGAGGAACGTTAAAATTTTACGTGGTGGTCCCTAAAACAGGTGAGATCGTGTTTCAGAGAAAAAAGCCACCGTACGTTTGGAGTTGGAGCGTTTCTCAAGTCATGTTGGCAAAATTTTATTTTTATTCATTAATTTGATGAATTTTATGAAATATTTTTGACTGAATATCACAAATGAATACATATTGCTCATTAAAACAGAGAATGAAAGACCTACAGAACATAAACGAAGAAAGACGAGACAACGAGAGAGTGACGATTACTGTATTTTAATGTAAGATTCAAAAACTCAGTTAGAGTCATGGACTGTTTAACATACAGTAGGCATGATGAGCGGAAAAAAATATTCGCTAATTATTTATTTAGTTTTCCAATATTCCCGATCGTTCTCCTATGTGATCCTGGACGCAAAATGCACTGATTAAATACAAACACTGAAACCTAGAATCCCTTATTAATGATTGCTAAACACAGTAGATTATACCGTTCGTAATAACAAGTGAAACGGTTTATTTTCTGACTGTACCATTACCGATTGTGTATATTGACTGAGTTTGGCGCCAATCCGACAAAAACGTAAGCTGGCGCCAATGTTTTCGAAATGATGTTGCAACGGCGTTGTGCAATAGGACAAAAGGAATGAACGGCCGGTCCCTGGCCTGACTCTAGTACCTACTGTATCCATCGGTCCCCTTCCCATGTGATTGCCAACATACCCGATGATAAGATATAGCCCTTTTATCGCATTGATAACTAATGGAGGGGAGACTAACTAAGAAGCGAGAGAAGAGGAAGATTGAAGAATAGAGGGGGAGGGACAGGCTCTTCCCTCTGGGGGTCGGAGTCTGTCAGTGACTGAGCGGGACGTGGGGGAGAGGGGGAGAGTGGTTAGAGGCAAGAGGAGGGGTGAGTGTGTGCAGAGGGGAAGAGAAGTGTTGTGCTTGGAAAGAGCCACTAGTGTAGTGTCTAGTGTAGAACCGGGGAAGTGATGGAACTGAGTGTGTGGGATGGGACCGCGGCATGACAGAGAGAGAGACTTGGAAAGAGCCACTAGTGTAGTGTCTAGTGTAGAACCGGGGAAGTGATGGAACTGAGTGTGTGGGATGGGACCGGGGCATGACAGTTGTTATATTTCAACTCATTTCTGTTCGTTTCGATTATTTCGCCTCACTCTTCTTACTCACACGTTCATGCCACTCTCTCTTGTGAGATCTAGTAATGAAATCAGTCATTTCAGCCCCGATGGTACCGGAGGATTGGCTCTTCGTACTACTGTCAGTTTTTCTCAATCAATTTGTCTGTTCTGATCTTACTGTAGCGTACACTATCTTTACAGTGCCACGGTCTGCTACGCGGCTGTGATTGGCTTCTTCTTCAAGTTGTTGTCATTCTACCTCTCGTTTTTCCTATTCACGTCAGTTTCTCAGTTTTAGTGAACACAGTAACTTACTATTGATCAATTTGTAGGATCGCAAGTTTCTGCTACGTCAACGTCATCCGATTCATCGACTCCAGGCGACAGCCGGGTAAGTAAATTCTCTACACACCTAGAGACCGAGTATTGTGGGGTGTCGGACGTTCTCTCGAGGAAGGAATCCTCTTGAAGCGCCGAGAATGCCTCAACCAACGGCTGAAAGGTCACCATATCTGAAAAGCAATGCTTTGTGAAGATACTACGACAGAAATTCAGAAACGGATTGATTTTGCATGCAAGAAAAGTTAGACAAGGTTTACTTACAGTAATCAGTTTTCGCGCGTATTCTGTATTTTTCGAAAAGTCGCCTAACACGAAATGTCGCCAAATTACATTTTATTAATTTAATTTTTTTTTGTATATCGGAATCGGTTCCTTAGGCCACAGTTAGCATGCCGCCATGCTTTGTTTTTTCTTTCCCTGTGAATAACGCTGTTGTATTTCAGAGGAGACCGGTGTTGTCCAGTATTCGGCAGATGGAGGAGACAACGATCCTCCTCCTCCTCCACCGTCTCAACCACGACCCCCTCCTTCTCCGCCCTTCCCTCCACCTTCCTCCCACCCCAAGCCGCCACCTCCTCCTCTGCCTCCTCCTTACTAGGTGCAGCCGCCCTTGCGCCGTCCACGGCCGGTCAGTTGAGTAATTTAAGTTCGAGAA
Source organism: Pristionchus entomophagus (assembly GCA_036245825.1). Taxonomy (NCBI): domain Eukaryota; kingdom Metazoa; phylum Nematoda; class Chromadorea; order Rhabditida; family Neodiplogasteridae; genus Pristionchus; species Pristionchus entomophagus. The sequence goes on along the minus strand of BTSX01000001.1, from coordinate 15,683,984 downwards.
TTTGCAAAACACATTTGACTCGTGACATGAACTGTGTCGTGCTGTATCGATTTTTATACTCATATTTACGCTATTAAGTTAATAGTATTAACCTTTGGCATCTACGTTATATTGCCTGGGGTAAATAAAAAGATCTTCATTTTCAGACAAACCCGACTGTCCGAATTTGAAGGAGGAGAGAAGAGTTTGGAAGATCGACAAAGAGGAGCCCAAGGTTAGCAAAAGGTGGCTTGAATGGAGGTAGATCCGTTTTATCACAGAATCATTGATTGAGTGATGTCGCGATAGGTACAGTGCCCTTTGGATTACATTCAATTGCCTTGGAATGAAAAATTAGTTATCATGCTGCTTTAACGACCGACGCGAAAAATATTGATTGATTGATTACCATAACCCTTCCCATTTCAGGCGCGTGTTCGTACTGTCCTGACAGATCTCTTGAGGAGAATCGAGATGCTCGAGTACTGTCTCAAGCAAGAGAGGTACGGTAGAACGATCGATTATCGATTTATTGATTTTGTGTGTGTTTATAAACGTATATTTCATACTTTGCCACTAGCCCTTCAAGTTACTGATTCAGTGAACGAAGCCAGAATGTATCTCCTCCTTGAAACATAACATCGCCTGCTGATCAATTATGAATTGATATTTCAGAACCAAGAACTACCGCCTGACACACAACGGAGAGGTGCCGCCGTGCTATGATGAGAAGGAGGATGAGACAGCACCCGGTCAGCATTTATTAATTACGCTATTTTTTCCAAAATGGGAGTAAATGATAGTATTTTCCCCATTCAATCGTATCGATCGCATTGTCAGTATTGAAAAATGTGCGCTGTTCATTGAATGATTCATATCTCCTTCATCTGCAGACCCGAATGCTCCTCTCGACGTGGACGCCTTCCCACTGGAGTCAGCGAATGCCATCGGATGGAAGCAAGGAAGGGAACTACTCAGGAAATATCTAGAGGTAAGACAATCCATCCATCATTTACTAAATTACAGAAAAAAAATACATGAAATGACTAAATGTCAGAAGGAGGATTAGGAATCCTAATCCTCCTTCTGCCATTTTTCTGTCTTGTTTTGATACGTTAGAGAATAAAGAGCGGGTGGACATTTTTAGAGAATTTGTAACAATAATATTTATTTAAAATGATAATTACAGGAGATTGGGTACTCGGAGACGATTCTGGACGTGCGCGCCTTCCGATTCAAAAACCTCCTCGGCACCATTCCACCTGGTGAGGAGGCGGATTGGGGAATCAATTCAATGTATTGGCTCAAATGAGTGAGGGGGTTGAACATTTGAGACCAGACAGTTCGCTGTTTTTGGAATTCGTATTATGGTAGAACATCGTATTAGCATATATAGTGTTGCCTCTCATTAGCGAATTAAATACAGTTTACTCAAGTTCGATACAAAAATGAGAATGATGATTTAACGTTCTGCTGCTAAACCCTGGTATTAGTTGGGGAATTGAGTTACTCGTCTCTTGTCTATCTTGCCAAGAACATCTGATCTTCATGAGAAAGACAAGATGAGGAAATAGAACTAGAGAGAGGGCGAGAGAAGAAGAGAATGCACTAGATCATTGTGGGAACTAATGTGAATGGGGCAGAGGAGAGAAGAAAAAGAAGGAGGAAGAGAGGGGAAGGGAAGGGGGGATTAGATGGATGGGATAGAGAGAAGAAGACGCAGCACTAGAGCCTATTAGGTGCATCTGAGGAAGAGATGGGGAAGTATGGAGAGATAGAACTTCATCAGACAACTTTTATTGTTAGCCGTGTTTATGGACCGATATATTTTTGGGGAACATATGAAACCTGCTTTTTGATCATAAACGTGCTTGTTTGAACATAATTCTTTTTTTTTTTTTTACACATTTTCAAAAACGTGTTGTTAGACTTCTCCACTATCTCTACAGTCCAATCAAGTAATGATTATTGTTGCTTATTCAGGTCAATGGCCGGCGAATGGGAACAAGGAGGACGCATTGGGTGCCATGGCAGCCAGATACAAACTGGGAGGAGGAGAGGGGGGAGGGCCGAGGGGAGGAAGGTGAGAGAGTCGCCAATTGTGACCTATTCAGTGGAGAACCATTTGTCGGGGTTTCAAGTGGGGAGAATGAGTCTAATCTAATAGGAGTTTGTAAATAGGCAAAACACATGTACATGTTTTTAAAATAGTGTGGTGTTTGGTATGATGTTGATTGATGATTGATATGGACCATATGTGGTTAATCCATTATGGATTTGATAAATGGTATAATGGCAGTGACTCGTCGTCGGAACACGGGGGAGATATGGATGGAGAGCTGAAGGAGGTCTTTGATGAGTTCAACTTCTTGGAGAAGAAGGTGAGCAGGGAATGGACGGGAGGTACACTGTGAAACTGATATCGATTGCAATATTGTATTGTATTGGACCTCAACAAAACAAACCATAGTTTTCGATAAGTTTCGGAGAACTTGTAAGCACTGTGAAACAGAGATGCAACGGGGAAAATGTACTCTTTTCTTATCATTATTTCACTCCAATTTCTCCCTTCAGGAATCATCACAGCCGAAGGAGGATTGGCAGGTGAGCCCGTCCATGCTCGATCAGCTCGAGGCACAGTACAAGTGAGCTTTCATGTCTAATTGCTATTTAATTAATTAACAAATATATTTATTGCTCAATTTCCGTCGCATCTATTTTTCTCAACATGAAGGATTCAATTTCGTTGTAATCTTCTATTGAATTGTGCGTATTGATTGAAAGTAGACGAACAATGAATGACCTTCTGCTCCATTTCAGGAATGAGAAACAGGCGAAACGGCAGTCTTCCGGGTCAATGTCACGAGAGGACAGCGAGCAGGGAGATCTCCTGTCCAGAGCACCTAAGAAGGGTACGGTAGATTACGGTTGAAGGAAGAGAGGAGTACGGTGGTATCGATTAGTGATGTTCTGTCGCCTCTGACCTCTCTCTATAATGCATACTATATCGTCTGTCTGACAGGCGAGATGGTATGCTGAATGGCAAAAAAGTAATTTACCGAGTCCATAGAGTGTGAGACTACTGTAGGAGTAGTGGTTGATCGATAGAGAGTGTGATACGGTAGCCGATAAGTATGGTAGCAAGGCCTAACCTCCAGTCTCCATGTGCATGATCATTTGCTAGCATTCGAGTGCTATCTAACCTTACATTCATTCTACTAACACCAAGCTTTAAAACCATCGAAAAAATGTGTTTATATGTTGCATTTCGAGCCATTTCTTCTTCAGCTTAGACATCCGCCCAGTACGGTATCACGAGAGGATTACGATAGTATCGACTCCCTCCTCCCATTTGCAGCCCGTGATAATGAGATGGAAGTGAATGGAGAAGACTCGATCGATGGGATTGAAGAGGAAGTCGAGCGAAAAGGCAAGGACAAGAAAGATATCACTAACGCTTGCCCCCTCAATCGCTCATTTTGTAGTCTGTAGTCAGATCTTTGATCCCTATGGACGTTAACACAGCATGCCCCTCCTCTTCCTCCTCTTTGCTCGTCTGTATGCAGCACTTGCTCGAGATTCTTTCCTGTCTAATCTAGCATTCTTTCACTCCTTTCTTTTCTATTTTTGTGTAAATAAAAACTAATAAAATATTAAATTTAGCCGACGAGCAGCAGTCACTGGGGGGCGCCGGAGTGGCTGGCATGAAGAGCGCCAAGCGAGCCGGAGAGTACCTGGTAGGTCATCGGAAGGGATTATCGATCGATTGAGAGAAGGGAGGGTTACGGTAGCTATCCCCCAACCAGTGATGGTTGTGAGGAGTTGCGGTAGCTCTCTAGCCAGAATGGTAGAGTATTATTAGGGGGATATTGTAGATATGGAATACGGTAGATAATATATTGATCGACCTCAGGATATCAACGACGCCTTGGATCTGCCGCCCGATGAGAGCGCAGTGGATATCAAGGACGAGAGGGAACGGATCAGGTGAGGAGAGGGAGGAGGAGTGATCTTTGATCTTTTAGGGGGGATGGAAGCTAGATAAGTGCAAGATCGCTCATCTCTTTAATCTCAATACTCATTTCACAGTCGAAACACAAATGAGACAGGATTATCCCTTGAAATTAATAGAGGAGATGATCTTGTTATGTTTGCGTTTCAGCCGGGGTTTGACTAATCAGATGAGGCAAATAAATTGGACGTAGTATGTGTAGTTAAGAAATATAGATTTTTAGAATATGTCTAATCAATTAATAATCTATCCCTCACAGGACGACGATGTCTCCTCCACTCCCCAATGGGCGACTCGTGCCGTCCTCCGATCTCATCTCGATTGCGTCCGAGTCATGCAGTTCCACCCCGTCGACCCCGTCCTCTTCACTGCGGGTACGGTAGGGGTGGGGGGTCAGACTCGTGATTAGAGGATTACGGTAGCCAGGAGGGGAATTGATTTGTCAGATTAGTGACTGGACTACTGTATCCATTCCCTGATCAGGCGAAGACGGCACGACGAAGCTGTGGAATCTGGAGGCGAAGCCGCTCAACGCCAAGGACGCAGAGAAGGCCGCCAAGAGTGAGGAGTTTGGATAGTTTGAGTATTAAAAGGGAGTGCCACTGTGAATATTGGGAATCTATCCCTTTTGAGCCGAAGATGAAACATGTTTCAGATAGGTGCGAGAATGAGGACATTTAAAAAATATTGACTCGGTCATCGATCTAAAACTGTTCATTTTGTTTTTGTGTAGATGATGAATCGTGTCTCGAACGAGTGCTTCGCGAATTTCTCTCGATTTTTTTAGCATTTGCCATGCATTCTGTTTTTGTTTACTGATTTGAATATTTGGAAAGAAACTGGATTTGATATCAGAGTATCTGATCGTGGGTATTCCAGACCAGGGTTGGGCGTTAAATGTAAATTTAACGGATCCGTTAAACCGTTAAATTTAACGGTTCAAAAATCCGTTAAAACCGTTAAAAATTTTCAAACTGTGTTTCTCGATATAAGATACACGTTTTTGAGCACCAGCGCTTCGTTTATCATCTAAATGAGCGCATTAGAACATTTCGGTGTTAGTAAATTGCTTCAAAATGGTCGTTCCGTGCTGCACTTTTGTGGGTTCGTTTGTGAATTAATTTTGCTTTTAAAATTTTGTTTTCGGACGGAACAACATAATTTTTTACACATAAATATTGCAAACTTTCAGTCAAATTTGTTTTGAAACTCGAAAATTTGATCAAATATACCGTTTTTATGACCAATTTCATATCGATTTCAACTAAGAAAAATTAACGGATTTAACGAAATCCGTTAAAAGTATATTTAACGGATGGATACCGTTAAAACCGTTAAATCCCAACCCTGTTCCAGACTCGTCGAATCCCTCCGAACTCGAGCCGATCTACACGTTCCGTGGCCACGCCGGAGCAGTTCTGTCCATGTATATCTCGCCCACGAGTACGGTAGGACGGAGGGGAGAGGAGGGGTACGGTAGGGTGAGCTGGTAGTTATGGGATCCTCGTTTCACGAAATCTATGTGTTCATTACAATAATTAGTGTAAATTCTCGAGAAAAAAATCGCTGGTGTCTTCATGTATCACCATCATGATAAATTATTTGAGATTGAGTGGCATCTAATACCATACACATTCTGGCGTCCAATAAATACCAAAAATGATTTTCTCAGGCGATCGTCTGTTCACGGGTGGACTGGACGGGAAAGTGTGCTGCTGGGCGGTTCCCTCCACCAACTGCGACCCGTATGATGTGTATGGTGAGTGAGGGGGTACGGTAGATGCAGGATTGAGATGGGAAACTGTGGAGTACTATTTACTGCCTTCATATGTTGATTTTTTAAAATCGTCTATTAGGATTGGAAGTTTGCGCGCTATTGTCGAGCGTTTCACGCACCAAATTCATACTCCGAATGCGACGCGGATTCGTCAGGACACTTGGCATAACTGAAACGTGAAATATACTAGACGAAGGTGACGTCGAGTAGGATAGTTGACGTGTAATAGAGAAGCAGTTGATCCAAGTTGCAGTTGTTTGCCCATTTGAATGTCTTTTCAACCACATTAGTTAGGTTGATTCAATATCAATATTTCAATACAATATTGTCTCTCTCTTCAGACGCGAAGGTGCTCTGTGAGCGACTGACGGGTCACTCTGACGCCGTGTGGGCTGTCGCCTTCCACTCATCCGATAATAGACTCGTGTCTGCCTCCGCCGATGGAACCATCAAACTGTGGGAACCCGGTAAGGAGGGATGAGAAAGATGTAGATTGAAGAGGATGGGTTTGGATTAGCCAATGAGAATCCGGTTGGTCGTGAGGAGAGATGTAGAAGGTGAAGGGATATAGAGGACACGCCTTTAAATGAATGATTTTGTGTAGAAGAGCTCAAACTGCTCTCCTAGATCACTATTGTGCAACTCACAATCACCTGTTCCAATCTCGCAGGAAACGTCGGGGAGCCTCTTCTGCGCACCTTCTCAGCTCTCTCTCCCGATGCCGTTCCCACGAGTGTTGACTTCTCATCCACCGAACCACAGCATCTACTGGCTGCGTACACTGGACAGAAGGTGAGAACATCATTATACTTAACGCAGATGGAATTATTAGTCGAATGTGGTTCTTCCCCTCAAATATCCCTTCTCTCAAGGAAGCTCTAATAATTCCGCTCTGAACACAGGAGCTTTGATGCGACACAGTACTTTATACAAGTTGTTGCTAACACTTGATTGACTCTTGAGTCTCAAACGAAATTGCAAATATTTAATTAATTTAATAATTCATTTCCTCCCCTTCAGGCGATGATCATCGACATCGAGACGGGCGCCGTCGTGCTCAACTTCGACTTTGGAGAGGGTAAATATACTTAATTTAATTTACATTTTTGAAATTCACACTTTCGATATCACTGTTGATTTCTGGTTTCGAAAATGCTTCATGATCTGAGAAACTTGCTGTTGAAGATCTCATCGTATTTTTGAGATGCGAAAACATTTTAAATAAATAATTATCATAAATTAAATCAAATAATTGTCTGCAGACGCGACATCTGTGGCGAGCATCACGAAGATCCTTTCGCATCCGACGATGCCCATTACAATAATGGGAGGAGATGGCAGGAAGATACGGTACTTCGATAACTCGAATGGTTAGTGAAACTGAAGCCTTGACTAGATGAAGTAGCGCCTCATGTGAATTACTTTAGTTTGTATCAATTGCTTGGACTGGCGCAGTTTTACAAGATAACTGAAAAATGGTGCTGGTATTTCAAGTGGACTGGCACTCAGGTGGTTTGGGGCTACACCACAGATGTTTCCCCTGAATTATTTGCGATAAACAGTACCTTCTAGATTTCGGTTACTCATCAATGTTATGTTCAACCAATGACTCCTTCGTTGAGGTGCCCAACTGCACTCGGCGGTTGCCCACGTGGAGGGAATATCTTCTCTGGCGATTGACTCGAATGGCCTCTGTCCTATCGGGATCCCATGATGGCAGTCTCAGACTGTGGAATATGGAGAAGAGAGTCTGCCTCAAGGTGAGAGAGGGGGGGGGGGGGGTGGAAGGAGAAGGCTGATGTTTCAACTGGTCTATACGTCCATGCGTCCAGTAGTTAGCCGAAAGTAGTAATCGAGTTATCTCTTTGCCATATATAACATAAAATGTTGGTGGGTCGGATTTGGCACTTCTTTCGAAGCCCAGACCATCCTTCCTCTAGGAGGGAGGGATCCCCCCCCCCCCCTCACCTCCTCGAGGAGGAGGCGCGCTCGAGCGAGCGCCGACTAAGCTTTGGAGGAGGAGACCGGCGCTTTTATAGGCGAGAATCGAGAAAAAATGGGAGGAGTGAGTGAGAGAGTGTGGAATAAGAAGAGAGGCTAATCTGATCGAATTCATTCTCGTTCATTCTTCATTTCATTTCGCTATAATTCGATCAGATTAGCCTCTCTTCTTATTCCACACTCTCTCACTCACTCCTCATTTCATTTTCATTTTTCGATTCTCGCCTATAAAAGCGCCGGTCTCCTCCTCCAAAGGTTAGTCGGCGCTCGCTCGAGCGCGCCTCCGCCTCCTCCTCGAGGAGGGGAATCCCTCACTCCTCGGGGAAGGCTGGTATTGGCTGGTCTGGGCTTCGAAAGAAGTGCCATATTTTAGTTTATTTGATAATATTGCAGGAGATTCCTTCGCATCGCAAGAAGCACGTCTCGGCAGTGAACACAGTGGCCATGCATCCATCCAGGCCACTCATCGGATCAGGAGGAGCCGACGCTCTCGCTAAGGTATGGTAGGGGTACGGTAGGATAGATCTCTCCATTCTGCGCATTCCTAGATCTCTCCATTCTGCTTTTCCTAGATCTTCTGCTTCTCCATTCCTAGATCTCTCCATTCTGCGCATTTTCTATTCCGACGATGAGAAAGAACGATTCGATTAGGCAGCAGTACCCTTGAGAATATGTGACAAGACCGATGCGATTAATCGATAGTGGGAGATTACGGTATTCCTTGCAGGTGTACACGACCGTGTCGCGACACTGGAGTGGGACGCAATAGGCGAGCAGAGGAATCACGGCGATTGACACGCTGACAAGCCTCGCCCCCTTCTCTCTCCCTTCCATTTCATTGCTAGTAACCTCCGATTGTATGTAAACAGTTCCCTAGTGCCTTTGTAGTCCCGTCTCTCTGTTTTGTCCTTTACAGTAATCAGTAATTGTGAGCTTGCTCTATCTCGAACTGAAATATCTACCGTAACCTCGTTCTTACATAGCCAGTGTTGCTCGAGCCACAACCCTTTCCACATCTTTAGCTAGCGAGTAATCGATTGTAAAAAATAGAATGTAGTCATTTACACGTCCTCCCCCTTCCTTCTATCCGTTTTATGGTAATTGAACGAGTTTCGAGTGTTTAGTGTTTACGGGCAATAAACAAAGTATGAAAATGATGATATTTTTGAATCAGCATGGTATGTACAGTATTTTAATTTTTCCAGTGGCATATTTAGGGACCACCAGCCTTAGAGCCGACTTTGCGGAATCTGGTCTAAAGTAGGCTCAATATGACCATCAGGTTCTCAATATCATTTTTGCTTTTGGACGCATGTCTCTATCTCATCTCTGAAGCTCGGAAGAGCTTTGGAAGCGCGCGCGACTCCTCCAGCCAAAGAGGAGGGAGAGGCGAGACGAGAGAGAAAGGGGCAGAGCCTCTCTTGCGTGTGTCTCTCCCTCCCCCCGCTCTCTCGCCGCTCTCCTCCCGCGCTCATTTAATTCGAGCACAATTCGGGGAAAATTATTAAAAATCCAATTTTGTGCTTAAAATTCCTCTAAAATACGAATTAACATATTACGAGATGCGGAACATTGTGCGTGCCGATATGACCCTATTCCCAACCTTTTTCTCTATGTTTGACTAAGTTAGACATGATAGTGCATGCTCCGCATCTGGTCACTGATAGAGGAGGGTGAGAGCATTATGTCAAGCTTTTGGGAGTGTGATTTGGTTGCGTCTCCGAGGTGTGCTCCCTCGATCTCGTTTTTGAGGGGAATGGTGTGCACAGCCTGTCAGACTGGATGAAAGAGGGGATTATCGCGGCGGACATGGTGTCTGACTGGCATGCCGACGCAGGCAGGTTCGAATTCTTCCCGCAGGTGATGTTTTGCAAGAGGTAGAGAAAGGCGCGCGCCCCAACCACTAGTCTCCGACATGCGTTCCCGGCGGTAGGCCGCCCTGGCCTAATAAATAAAAAATAAATATTCTATGCCGCTGCTGTGTGATTAATTTTTTTTCAGTGTGATAATCGAAATATAATTGCTCATTTCTCACCCAAGCGTTCCCTGCGGTAGGCCGCCCTGGCCCAATGGGCATGGTGTCTGACTGGCATGCCGACGCAGGCAGGTTCGAATTCTGCCCGCAGGTGATGTTTTGCAAGAGGTAATGGGCATGGTGTCTGACTGGCATGCCGACGCAGGCAGGTTCGAATTCTGCCCGCAGGCGATGTTTTGCAAGAGGTAATGGGCATGGTGTCTGACTGGCATGCCGACGCAGGCAGGTTCGAATTCTGCCCGCAGGTGATGTTTTGCAAGAGGTAATGGGCATGGTGTCTGACTGGCATGCCGACGCAGGCAGGTTCGAATTCTGCCCGCAGGTTTTCGAATTGCCCTCCCCTTGTCATATCATATGGGAGCGGTGAAACAGAGATGAAATGACAGAAGTGAATTGAGAATAGTGCATGAAATATTTCAAAAATGATTATGAATTATACAGAACTACTGCACTGAATAATAGTACCGAGTCACGATGCTGTCTCTATTTTTTTGAAAGTTTTTAATTAGCTGTTTTTGGTTTTCTGGTTTCTGGCGATAGTCAAGCTCTATTATCTGGATGTGCGATAATGAGAACTCCTTCACCATTATTATTTTCTGAATTCTCATGATTCGGGCAACATTTCTCAGAGAGCCAATTTTTGACTTTTTCTTTTAAACCAACGCGTTTTTAGCGATTCGGCCGATTTCGACAACAAAAAGTGCACTTTTTGAGTCAAAAACCCGACAAAAGTCGGTTTCAATGAGGAGATCATGCGCGGCAAAAGCATATAGGTGCATCTCAAAAAGTTGCATCGAGTTTGCACTACTCCCGAGACGATCCGTTCGGTACTTTTTTTAGCTACAGAGCAAAACGCAAAGTATGGTCACTTTGGACTGGATTTTGACCTACCCAACCAAGTCCAGGCCAAACGATGATAAGCGCATTCGATGCGCAAAGACATTTTGGGTATAGTCTGACTAATTCCCAAATCTTTTCCCAAACATCCAAGGCCCCAACAACATTTTGCTTCGACCAGTCAATTTGCAATCGTCTTTCTTTTATGTAGAGGCGAATGGAGAACTAGCCGAGCTGCGCTCGCTACGGGTAAACCGTGAGTTTTTGTTTGGAATAAATTTTTTTATTGCGAATTTTTGTTTTTCTAGCCCGAGAAATTTTTGCAAAATATTGTGCACCGGCGGGGAGTCGACGGACGCTTTGCAAAAGGTTGGCACTGGGCGGGATTCGAACTCGTGGGTCGAGACTTCCGCTCAAAACCCTACATTAACGCCACTGCGCCATGCTTTGAATGAATTTTGGTGACCCGTGAATTGTTCAAAGATCAAAGAAAGCCAAAAGATTCGCTTCAAAATGCAAGAAAATGCTATATTTCTCCACAGAGCTCACCCACGCCGAACGATCTCCCAGGACGAATTTTGGTCCGACAGCGCGGTATAGCATTTCAAACGGTAGCTGGGGACATGCTTAACTTAATTTTTTAATTAGCCCTCACATTTCCGAACGGTTCTCGCTCAGTTGAGCAAGGAGTAGGTCAAACGATCAAAAGCGCCTTTTCCCGGCCGTTTTCAGCTTTGCACGCTTAAAACCTAATCATCTCCAGGAGTTTTGGATGCTTCTCGGCTCTACAATTTTCTATTTCATCACGAAGCAGCACAACTATTTGCCGGACCGCGAAACCCCGAAAACCTCGAATTCCGAAAAGTGTACCTCTGAAAACTAATTACCATTAAGCGGCTTTTGGAGCTACCACAATCTACCAAGTTTAGAAAGATGCGCCAGTGTTTTTTGCACCCCGAACCACTTAGCGCCGGTATTTGCCAAGCCGGCTTATATAGTTGCCACGCGCGTGAATAGCGATTCGGCCGATTTCGAAATCAAAAAGTGCACTTTTTGAGTCAAAAACCCGCCAAAATTCGGTTTCAAAGTGCAGATCATGCGCGGCAACATATGTGTATCTCGAAAAGTTGCATCGAGTGTGCACTACTCCCGAGTCGATCGGATCAGTATTTTTTTTAGATAATCGACAAAACGCAAAGTATGGTCACTTTGGACTGGATTTTGACCTACCCAACCAAGTCCAGGCCAAACGCCGAGTAGCGCATTCGGCGCGCTAACACATTTTGGGTCTGGTCCCACTATTCGCTAAATCTTCCCAAGCGTTCTTCCCGGTCTAAAACCATTTGCAAGTCGACCGGTAAATTTTCATCCGGCTTTTTGTTATAGGGCGAATCATACATTGATAATTGCATATAAATTTCAGGTTATCTATTTTATCAACCGAATCGTACAGAAATACACCAGACTAGGTGAAATCAAATCAGACGGATCGTGCCTCGAGTCACAAAAAGTTCGTTCCCGATGCGCGTACAGCACGGTATTTCAGCGAGTGCCTTTAAATCCAGAAATACAGTTTGAATTCCGGAAGGATGGGTAGACCACCAAGAACAGTGAGAGTAAATTGGATGCCGAGATGGGAGCAGATTGTGAAAAAATTCGTTTCAAAATACAAAGAATATTTCGGAATGATTCGGGATGATCTAATAAGCTCCTATTTGGTTTTAGACTGATGACTAGTTTCAGCTCCAACAGACAGTTGGATAGATATCTTTAGATCAAGACACTTTGTATTCTTGTTCAGCTCGATCGGAGCATGCGGAATTCTACTGGTGGTGGTGAGTTGACAATCTGATTACGAGTTTTACTCGCTCTGATTTCGATGATGAAAAATACAGAATAGATAGAAAAAATTGTCCATTCGTTTCTCAATGTTTTTGTGTGCATCTTGGGCAACTCTTTCAGCTGTCAATTATCTGGAGATCTGCTCCTATCGTCACATCTCGGAATGAGAGCGCAGAAACTGATAACTCATGCTGCTCTCCGTGGAAGGAATTCCCTTCGCTCTAGTATCATGATCCAGTAAGTGTGTAATAGGGATGACGAATAAAATAGTATCACTCTCCATTGTGCATCTCTCTTCAGTCTAATCTGCCAGATATTGTGCAGACTGATTGTGAAAGCTACCACAGATATATTTCAGATGGGGAATCTTCTACTTATTGGTTGCGTATTTAATCGCCATCTTGATTCGTCTCGAAGCGGCTATGAGATGTTAGTTTCTTGAAAGGTTTATCCTCAACATCTAATTCATCCTGAAGATTTTTTTGTTCTCAAGTACTATCGTTACCCATGAAAAATTAGTTGAATGAAAAGCGAAGAATCATACTGCTTTAAACGATACACAACCATTTCAGTTTTGGGCGGATTCTCCACTATCTCTAATCTGTGTTTTGCGATGATCATCTTTCCTGGCTTTCTTCTGTTTCTATGGATTCAGGCAATTCGGGTGAGTTACTTTCTATGTTTATGACTGTTTTTAAATCTAATTACGATCTCTCAAATGTTTGAATTCAGATGCGTACGAAGAATCGAAGAGTTCAAGTCAACGTTGAATCGGCAGCTGTGCCACAAATAATCGTCAAGTATTGAAGAATGGAAGTACACAACTAGCAGTCTATCTATTCTTAGCAGTTCCATTACATTACATAATTTGCAAATTTATCTTCTTTCAACAATCGTGACCCAAAACATCCATTGTCTTTCTTTGATTGTCTTTCATTTCCCTCTCAAACTCAGGATCTGATCTATTGTGTATGTTTGACACAAAATTAGCATGGTTAATAACTAATCAATATTTATTAAATATCACAATTACTCTGCGCATACAGTCTCATTGGTACACAACAGGAAGGATAGGGAACAAATTACGGGCGTCGATCGAATTACAGTACCAGTAGGGTTTAGGGATACGGTAGTCGGGATGGGAGATAGGATGATGGGAGACTGGCATAACAGAAGGTCGGTCTAGATGCTAGACTACCAGACAATCAATCGATAATCTAGGGAGAAATTTGGGCATCGGAAAGTATTGGGGACATCAGCAGGGAAACAGTGGGAGTCTATCGACAGAACGGTGACAAACACAAATCGGGGCTAAAACGAGCCTACAATTACATGTAAATACAATCTTATTGGAACACAAGAGAAGATAATAAACAAGTACGCAAGTGTCATCTATTGACGACCTATCAAGGTGGGAAGGTGAGTAGGAGGGACGAGTGACGTCATACCTCCGGTGTCGGTACCGTACCCTCGAGAATCGGCGGCCGCACCACGAACACCACCGCGTCTATCCGCTTCTGAGAGATAAAAATCAATAAATATTTAGCACTTGAACTACAAATCCGCTAGTAAATAGCATCGAAATAAAATACAAAGGACCTATTTTTCTCATTACAAACTACCTCAGACTACATCATCGAAACCCCAACACCGCACATTTATTTGATCACAAACTACCGTAACCCCTTCCTCCCACCTGCTCCACAGCCTCCAGTAGACTGAATTCATGCGAGAAGCGCGCCAGATGCTCGAACACGAGGGCTGCCTGTGATTAGTGGAATGATAGGATTGAGGGAATGGTTGAGAATTGTAAGATGGCAAGATCCGAAAAAAACAACTTTTTAAAGAGGGAAGATGATTTTAGCTTAAACGAAGGCAACAATGGAATTTCGTCTCAGAAAAGCGATCAAACAGCGGAGTTCATCAGGCAAATAAACAAACTTTGAAACACAGCTTTCTCCACGCAATCTTAATTTCTCATCATGCATTTTCATCAGCTCTTTGTAAGAAAAAATCCCGTTTCGATAGTCAGTTAACTTTGACTCACATAATTAATCGGAGACAAGTGATCAGATCAATTTCCTCAGCCATCCTCAGTTTCCTATTCTCAATCTTCTCCAGCTACAGTACCCTCCAAAGAGAGCTCCCTCTACCGTACCTGGGGCACTAGATTGAGTGACTCGATGTGTTTCCAGTGTCGCTCGTAGAGATGGCCGATGCATTGCCAGAGGAGACGAGTGAGAGAAGCGACGGATTGAGGGAAGTGCGAGGGGAATGGCTGACCGTGCTGAATCAGACCATTGACAAGTATTCCCAATATCCAAAGTTGTTGAATTCAACGGTCCCGAGACCAATCTGCGGACGTTTCTCACCAAAGGATATCATAACTCGGTGACTCCAATCTGCCTTGACACCTTTGTTTTAACGAAATATCTTCCACGCTAGATTGGATGAGGAAGTGATGGTATTTTGAAAGCGAAAAAACTTGGCTACCATCTCCCTCCCCTTAATCCTACAGTACCGTACCTTGGTGGGGAACAGGACAGCATCATCGCACTTCTGCTCGCATTGAGTGAGGGCCGAGTCCATGTACTGGGCCGCAGAGTAGGCATGCTTCTTGCCCTTCTCGTCCACCCACGGGAGTTTAGCCACACCTGAGGAGAGCACGATTACGGTAGACAAGGAGATGATTACGGTAGGATTATTGAGGTGGATTCAATACATGTTTGATGATGACCGGCAACCAGAACAACTCGAAGACTGGAGGAATCAAGCGAATCAATCAATTCCCACAGCAGCAAAATCGCAATTTTCCGATATTAAAAATGAACAATAATACAATAATTACCCGAGTAGCTCATGGTGGGACACGTGGCCGCCGTACACATCTCGGAGACGCTGCCTCTTCAATTGTATTGGTTATTTATTTAAATCGTAAAACATTTTTTAAGTCACAGCAATTTCCTGGTTTCACACATCAAAAAAGATTTTCTTTCTTCTCACTGATGCCTCGATGTAGTCAATAACCAGTCTATGTAAATTCCGAAATACGTTGATCTCCGCTTTCTGGAAGCTCCATTTCGGTTAAATATATAACTAAAGTTCGCATAGGAACACTCTAGCCTATAACGCCAGGCTTTCCGGGTGATTATTCAATACCATCTCCCTACAGTACCCCTTCCCTCTCCTCCCCCTTCCTTCCCTCTCCTCCCCTTCCTTCTTCTCACCTGAGTGCATTGACGTGTTCGAAGAGGGCGATGATGTGATGGGCCATCCACTCATTCCGATCCACTCCATCGGGAAGACGCACGATCCTACAATTCTACCATTATTCATTTTATTTTGATAAACGCATTTTCGAAATAAGATGATAATTAGCAGTCAAGAATTAAAATTCGTTCTCCTATGTAGAAGGCCTTTATCGAGCGATGAGCTTTCCCTATGGTTTAACATCCCGTCGCAACTCCAATTCACCTATACTTTAAGCTCTCCGGCATCTCGCATAAATTTAACTAAAATACGAAGCTACTACTTTCTGTGTGTTCGCACAATGAACTCATTTTTTACTGTTTTACTGTATTTACCGTCTACAGTAATCCATTCCCCTACCATACCTCATGATAGCATCATGATCGAGTGTCTCGCACACTCCTCTGGCTGGCGGGGATGTCTCTCTGCTGGCCGATCCTCCTTCGCCACTTCCACCCGAGACCCCCGCTCCTGAATCAGGAAGAGATACGGTAGGTTGGAACAAGGGGTAATTTAGGAGATGGATCAGTATGATGTCTCCATTTCTATCCTCAAGATAACATGACCATGCGACTCCAACCTTACAACTGCCCCATAGTGAAACACAGTTGCACCTCTCCAATAACTTGACATATACTAATCATTATTTATGCTGTTCAGCAGACTTTATCTAACAACAACAATAAAATACAAGCCACTGACATTTGGGGATCATCTTCAGTAGAAAGATATTGAGAAAACCATCCTAGCTGTAGTCCAAACCTCAATTGAGGATGATCAACCATGAAAACGTTCAACGCAAATCTCTCAAGTGCCTATGAATCACTCTTTCAGTTCTCGGATAATCTGGTCATAACTGGTCAGTTTCAATGCATTTCTTTGCATGACCCTAATAATAACAAGTTGTGACTGACCCTTGGGGGAGTTCGCCTTGCTCGTGCGTCCCTCCACACTGTTGACGGCGTCCGAGGGACCGCGCAGCTGAACGGAGAACACCCATTAGTCATTCCCCCTCTCATTCCGCCCTCTCTCTATCACCGGTCAGCGAGTCAGCTTAGCGGAATGGAAAGAGCGGAGAACCGAAAAGAATCCCTAATGTCGACGATAACCACAGACAATCGAGGTAGGTAACCAGTGAAAGAGAGAGGGGGGGACCGGAGAAGACTGGGCACGCTAACGTCTCGCACGCTATCTCGCCTGGCTCAGTCAATCAATACTGAACCAAGGATCAGAGGGTAGATCAAACGATCTCGCTGCTCGAAAGGAAGGATAAATTCGGCGCAAGAACATGATAAAAGAAGGCGAGAAACAAGACTGCGGAAGGAGAGAAGGGAGGGAAAGTCGATAGAGTAGAGAGACGAGAAAAAGAAGCGAGTGAGAGCGAGTCCATTTCAGAATGGGAAGAGAAGGGAGAGATAGAGGGAGGATCTCCTCCTCTCCCGTTTAGGGAAGAGACGTAAACCACCAGATGTTCAATCACACTGACTACAATGGATCGTCAATCACTTCTGATACCCCATTTACATTCCCATTCCCAACTCAATTACGCGCCATTTTGCATGAGTTCGACGCTATTTTGTGGCACCTTGAGGAAGGGGAGGGAGGAAGGGAGGGAGGGTCAAGTGAAACTCACCCAGTTGACTATCCGGTCCACCAAGGAGCGCACGTATCTCGCGAATCGGTCCAGGTTGCCGGACGGTGGAGTGGGGAGAGTACGGTCCGGCACGCCCGACCGGCAATTGGCACCCGCAATCACCCTGAGAGGATCGTCAACTGACTACATTCACGGTATACCGTAATCGACGAGGGAGATACGGTAGATATGTGTGGGCAAAACGTGCAACCTTTAGAGATGTGGAACGAGAAGCACAGATTACGCACAAAAACTATATATTTATTATATATTTCTTTGATAATCGCTGATCATTACACGAAATGTAAGTATGGCCTCGTGTGACAGAAAACACGATAACCGGAGCTAAAATGAGGTCCGAATTTCGGATATTTCACCTACTGTGAGGCATAGGGTAGATCAATGCTAACAGGAAAATATACAACAAGAATCAATACTATCTACAAGGAAGAGATTCACAAATCTAGGGCAGGAAATACTGGGGAGAAAAAGTAGCAATCTGGGTGGGTGGGAGGGGCTGCGTTAAGTAATGAGAAGGTGGAAGGGGGAGATGGAGGGTCGAAGTAGAAGGGGAAAACAGAGAAATGAGAGGTACAAAACTACTCAATTTGATGCAATCTCGGCTAAAGTAACAATGTAATTCAATCTGAATCGAGCGGAAAAATAGGCAATAATCTCTTACAATCTATCAAAAGTAATGAAGGATCGATAATAATCGATGTGCACTAGGCGTCAAACTATCTCAAAATAATATGAACAAATATGAAATAGAGAAAAACTCGAATCGAGAATCGAGAAAGGGAGGAGACGAAAAAGTGGGGTGGAAATACACACAAACAAACAGTGGGTTGAGTCAAAAGAGACGGAGGGAGAGGGCCACTCTGATCAAGGGAGCGAGAAGGGGGAGAGAGAAAGGAGGGGCACACCACCGATCACACCACGAGAGACGACCTTTCCGAAAGGTCGCCCGTCACTTTCAGCCTCTACGCGTAGTGGATGAGGTACCAATCGTGGACGTACATCAGAATGGACATGGGCTGACCGAGGATGAGAGACAGCCACACGACGATGTTGCCTGAGATAAGGGAGATAGGGGGAGAGATCAAAAATCAAAATACAAAAATTATTTAATGAAATTTAAAACAGACTACAGAGATCAAAGATCAACGATCAACGATCGCTCCTCACCTGCTCTACCGCCCTTGACGACGTGATCGGTGACGAATGAGAGGGGGATCTGGGCCATCATTCCGTAGTATGCCCAGAGGCGGAACATGTGCAGGGGAGCTGAGATCTGACGAGGAACAAGGAGGGATTAGGAATGTCGCGAGAGAAAATGGGATTCAACCGTTGCTTTCATCCCTGCCAATTTCGAGGTTCACAACCTTTGCAAAGACACCCACGGTCGAAGTTGGACAATATCATTACGTTTCCTCCTTTTTCTTTTCACGGTCAAGATATAGGCAGAGAAAGAATACCCTCCCCCCTCCCCCAAATAATCTCACCAGATACTCGTGGAAGAAGGCAGAGACGAAGAAGACAACCACGATCGCACTCTGAACAAGGGACAATTGACGTATTTTGAAAATTTTATCTAGACATCTCGCCCCTTCAACATATGAAAGAATCACAAACATCGCGGTTATTTTATCTTCATGAAACTGAAATTCATCCGCAGAATTCCCTCCCATATTCACCATTAACAACCCTACCTCGTTTCCCTTATCTCACAATCAGATAGGCCTCCAGACATTCCTACAATACCCTTCTGATCCCTCTTCTTCCTGTGGTCGCTCCTCTCTACAGTACACCTCCCCTCCCCCATCCCCCTACCGTACCTTCTTCGAGTATCCATTCCTCATCATGGGCATGAAGATGTGTCTGAGTGCCCATCGATGCACGGGGATATTCCACGTCTTCCAGAAGTATTGGATCGACTCCGCGTTCCAGAAGTCACTGAAAAGGCAGGGCGAATTGGAGAGGGGAGAGAATAGCACATCTAGAGCACCAAATATTTGCGAGTTAAACCTGGTGGTCTCATGGCCCGCGTTCGAATCAACTCAAAGTGGCTCATCCCACAATGGAGTTGTCGGTGTTGTTTCAGGAAAACATCATTTAAAACATAATACTACTAACCGATAGAATTCTCTGTCGGCGAAGCAGAGAATCTCTGCGACCAGATTGAGGGCCGAGTGGAAGAGAGTGTAGAAGAAAATGAGCCTGACGAGGGGAATTATTGTTGTAAGGAGAAGGGAAGATCAATGGTTCTGCCACTTTTCATAAGATCAATCCCCAAAGACGAATCCAGTATGAATCCAGTTTGTAACGAGGAAACAGCAACAACAAGCTGAACAGCGAATGATGAATGCAGTTCGCTCTCAATCACGAAGATGGAGAAGCAAGAATGGATTTGTCGGATTGTGCACACCCACCAGATGAGTAGATTGGGCACTGCCAGCTTCAGCACTCGCTCCACCATCCGAGAGATGTTCATGTCACTGCAAGAGCAGCCATCAATAACACCACAACTGCGTCAACTCCGAAATCGATCATTTACCTACATACACTGCTATCACGTCTGCTCACCTGAAGGGCGCCATGCTGTTCTTCACGAGTGGCACCACCCACTGCTGGATGAGAGCGAGCATGAGGAACATGAGGAAGATCAGCTGCAAACCCGGATTACCGTACCTCATAGAGCCACAGTAGCTTCCGGCTACAGTACCCTCATCATCTACCGTACTCCATAGCGTACCTCGGCGGTTCTCTTGATGAGGAACGACTTTCTCCTTCTGGGCGATCGAGGGAAGACGAGTTCATAGCAGAGAGTGGGGGCGAAGAGGAAATAGTAGAGATTGGAGAGGGTCAGAGTGCTCGGATACAGCTGGAGAGCGTCGGAGGAGGTCAACTGGAAGGAGAAGCATCTCCACAAGGAATTACTTGCTATTCATTACATTTGTATTCTCACCGAACAATAAATTGCTTTCCAAGGTCAGCCACCCCACATAACTCTGCCATGAAACCGCTATGTCACACTAGTCAAAACTCGTGGTGCAATTTCAGACATTATCTCACTATGTGCACACTTTCTAGTCTCTCTGATCATCAGTTGATAGTGGAAAGCTTCATCCGAAATGGCATCTCACACTCCACACCCCTTCCCCCTCCCCTCACCTGCTCTCCATCCACAATCTTCTCCTCTCCCTTCTTCCCTCCAGCCGCCGCATTCTTCGCAGCACGCACTGCGCATCTGATATGAGGGAGTATTAGTTATATCTACAATAGGTATGATAAATGGACGTATTCCCCCCTTGCTATTTCTTCAGTTGTTAGGAATTAAAAGAAGCGTCTGTAACCTATCAAAATCAGGCTACCGTACTCCTCCTCCCACTCACTTATCGATCTACCGTACCTGCACCAGTAGTTGACGTGGACGTACGAAACGATCTTGAGTGACTCGATCACGAAGATCATGAGGGCGCCAGAGGAATAGAGGGGATTGCCCTAAGGAGGTACGGTTATTTGTGGTATCTTGAAACAACGACGATTGCGGTTATCTCAATAAAAGATTGGACAATCATCTCCTCCAGTCCAACAAATATCTCATCCTCTCGATCCCTCCTCCTCCTTCTGACCTGCAGTACGAGTGTGACTCCGACGGGAACAATGAGATGGAAGCAGATGAGAAGAGGATAGAAGATGGCAGCGAACAACTCGGGAAGGAGACCACGCTCTGTAGTAGAGGTAGTTTCAATTGAGTCTTAGTCCATCCAGTACCCCTCTCTTCTCAGGCAAAGACTTTCTAATGATATCGCTACATCCCCCCTCCCTCTCCCTCCTCGACTGACCGAGTAGTCTCTCCGTCACGAATACCGTGAGAATGACGAGGTTGGAGGCGAGAACGAGAGCGACATTGGGACAATTGGTGAAGGAGAAGTCGGCCACTGCCACACGAACCCATTCCACTGCAATGGGCATGAGGGGATGAGGATTATCGATTGGATTGAGTTTGCCATGATCATCAGTAAATCAAAATGATCTTATTTTCTTCGAAACATGTCCTAAATGTGCAGCGCAAATGATACAGGTGCATGTAATCTCTAGATCCATTGAGAAATTAGTCAGCGCTTCGGTGGATATTGTTATCGAATGGAGAGCAAGTCCAGAGGAAACTACTCGCTCCAAGTTCCCCTCGGAGTGATTTAAATGAAATTAAATAAATGGTAGATAACTGACGAGGCGACACGAGTACTCCGTACTTGATGAGGTTCTCCAGTGCAACTCGGCCATTGGACACCACCAACAGCAGCATCGAGAGATTGAAGAAACCTGCAGGGTTGGAGTTTCATTCACTTATTTAGCGCTATCTAGGGGAATTCACGTTGACCCTATCCACAAACTTGTAAACAATTCAAAATCGTCTGGTGGACTGGCGATTCACGATCTTGTGAGATCATTGACGAGTTTTATAATATCTTCCTCTCACGGTTCAAACAACATACTAATCAGAGTTTCTTCTAGAATCCAATCGATTTTCCGTTTCATTCCGTCAATACATCTCAACAATTCTCAATTTGTCTCCATCTCCCTTTCCTCCTCACCTCTATAATTGGTCCATCCCGAACTGGAGGAGAAGAGCGAGTCCTGCGGTCTGTGAACTGGACGAGACAATGGACTGAAGAGAGAACAAATATCAACTATCCATCCAATTATTGACTTTCAGAACAGATCATTTTATGAGCAGCTCACTGCACAATTAGCAGCAAATATGGGAGGAAATCAATAATCTAAATGTCTCACTCGTTCTTCTGACTGATCCTCTTCTCTGCTTCTCTCGACGATCCATTCGACATCGACCCTGAAACATCTATTTGAGTACCGTAACCTCATTCAACCGTCCCTCCTACCGTACCTCCATCTCCGGGCGCCGCGACTTGCGACTGCTGCTGCGGCCGACGCCGCTGCACCGTCTCAGTCGCCATCGAACCACTTAAGTAATGATAATATAAGTAACAATTAAATAAATACTCGGAGCAAATACAACTAACAATCGCCGGAAGAAATCAATCCGAGGCGTTCACTATCAGTTCCACAAGTGCAGAGGAGGGAAAGAATGTGCGGAGGCAATCTCAAAGGGAATACGGACTAAATCAATTGTAGTCTAGCGAGGGAAGCGCATCATGCCCCATGACTGGAGCATAAAACTGTGAGAAGAATGACCAGATCGAGAGGAGGGAGGAGGAGGGGGAAGAGGGGGAGGGGGGGTGGAGGGGGATGGTCCCCCATGGGATGGATGCCTGTTGTTATCTCGGCCCCTTACACTGATAGGGGCAGGCGCAAGGCAGAGAGTGCTCTCCATACACACAATAAACCCCACATTTGACAGCAGACGCAACATTGGAGGGAAACCCATGACAGAGAGCATCGTGACCACCATAATTAATCTAATCAACAAATTATTCCTTTTCATGAGAACCTGCGAATCTATCTATGACCGGACAGCTCTTGAACTAACAAAGTGAGAAAAGAGAGAAAGGGAAAATAAGGGAGAACACCTAACCTAGCACAAACTACACTCAGATGTTTTCTATCTTCGCTGATAAACACTAAGGAAACTCGATCTGCGCGTGTCATCGAGTGATTCTCCACGCTTGTTTATATCACAGAGCAAAGATGCAAGGCGAAGCAGTGATAAGGACACGAAAGGCGCCCATACGAAAACAATGAAGTATAGGGGTGTCCCATAAGTCTTGAGAATTGACTCGTAAATTATTGTTGCGCAATCGAATACCCCGATTTCGAAGTGCAAATTGTAAACAAACTATTGCATCATGCTGAAGTCGAAGGGGTATTGGCATTGCATCAGTTTAGAATTTGCCGCAGTCATTCTAGTGATGGAGACTTATCACGATAAACGCGCTGTCTTACTTCATTCCTTCCGTCTTGGTCGTACATCCAAAGAAGCTCATGCGGACCTGGTGCTTACGAATGGAGAGGATGCCCCTTCCCTTGCTACATGCCATCGTTGGTACACCCGCTTCAAGAAAGGAGATTATAACCTCGATGACAAACCCCGATCCGGTCGCCCAATTTCTCGCAAACCCACTCGAGTTCTCACTGCGCTGAAGAAGGATCCGAAGAAGAGTGTGCGCATGTTGGCGGCAGAGACTAGCACTCCCAAGACCACCGTGTGTCGGACCCTCCATCGGGCGGGAAAGACAGCGAAGCTCCCCCAAGTCATTCCCCATGACCTCTCCCAGGCACAATTCAAAAAGCGAGTTGAGGTGTGTCGGGAATTGCTCTCTCGTAGATCGAATCTGCGATGGGTAAATTCCATCATCGCAGCAGATGAGAAGTGGATCACCTATGATAATCCAGAGAGGAGACTGCAGTGGTGCGACGTGGATGAAAAGCCCCAGCCCATCCCGAAGAAAGAACAACACGAAAAGAGGGAAATGTTGTGTTTCTTCTTCTGCTCCCTCGGTCCCCTCTATTGGGAGATCCTCGCCCCTAACACATCGATCACTGCCGACCTCTTCACTCAACAACTGGAAGAGGTCGCCATCAGGGTCCCTCCCGAACTCATGAGCGAGGGAAAAATCCTGATTTTGATGGACAATGCGCTCCCCCATCACGCGAAAATCACCCAAACGAAACTGAACGAGCTTGATATGGAATGGCTTCCCCATCCACCATATTCCCCTGACATTAGCCCTTGCGACTACCATTGTTTCCGCTCACTGTCTGACTTCTGCAGGGGAAGGAAGTTCAAGGACCGAGACTCACTCGTTCGGGCATTCACCGAATGGATCATCTCTAAGCCTCCCGAGTTTTGGAAGAGAGCTGTTAACACCCTGCCCGAAAGATGGAGACAGGTCGAGGGTTCGAAGGGGGCATACATTGATTATTGATTATTGTAAACAGTTGAAGAAATAAAAATTTAAAAAAATAAAAAAAATTATCAAGACTTATGGGACACCCCTATAGACTCATTCGGGATAATATCATTTCATCTATTATAGCAGAAAGAAGTCGTACAAGGAAACCACCAGCAACCAAATCCGATACATCCAATAAGCAACTCAGAACTACCGGGACACCAAATGACCTTAGAACTGCGCCTAACTCCCTCTCTATCAGCCTCCAAATCAATCCCCAATTCCCTCTCCGTACTCTGCCCTTTCTGACCGAACTTCCGCACTCTGCACTATCACCTATTACCATAAAAGATCGAGTTTCGCTGAAAAGTGACCACTCGGGGGCGAAATCCAAGGTTCTATCGACCGGAAACCCTAGGCGATACCATAATCTACTATCTTTTCGTTCCTATTGTCATGTCGAGACAACAGTCTGCACAAATTTCGAAGCGGGAGAAAAACACGTGAAATAATCAACCATACGAGGTTCACGAGGATTTCCTCAGAACAAATTTCAGTATTATATCTGAGAGTTGAAAAGGCAGCAAACCATCAATGAATGAATATTTTCCGAAATTTCATCTGATCGATCACCTAAAGCGCACATTTCCTGTAGGAATAACGAGGAAACGGAATGGAGCAAACATAAATTAATGGCATAGTAAGATAATAACTCTCAAAACCCAGATCAATTCTAGCACGTGGGTGGAGTGACGATCTGAGTGACCTTCGCCGTTACATTGGCAGAAACAACAAGACGAATGAAGAAGATAGGTGAGAGATACCCAATCACCCCCTCTAATAAACTCATAGCTAGATAGCACCCGTCAACTACACTCAAGGAAAGCCATGCTGTTTATCCGAGTCCATGATAAATGTAGATACGTGATAGATCACACGAGAAATAAGCGAAAACAAGCGACACCATTGCAAAGATCACTGGCATGAACCTAAGAATGACCTAACCACCGTGGCTGACCTACTCAATTGGCCAACAACCGGCTGTGAGTAGAGGCTGCAGGCAGTCAGGGGAAGATACACATTACACTCTCTCGCCATCCCTCCTAACTTTTCCCATCAATACCAGTTCCCCCTATCAGTGCACTTCCCGTCAGTTTTTTAAACGGCCGCCGATTCTAACTTGGGAGGGGGTAAATACCTGATCATGGTACGAAGCGCTGGTAGTAGCATGGTCGAGGTATAGACTAACACACTGAACATCACATGACCAAAACATCCCTCTGGAGATCCTAATCTGACCCTTTTGCTACTGTCCAACAAGATCCATCGAGGGGTATGAACACAACCGATGAACCCTCGACAATATATATGAGAAGAGGAAGGCGAGTGATGTGACAGTGCAACGATAATCTTCATGGTGCAAGTGCAACCAAACCAGAACGGTAAATCATCTTTAGGATAGAACAAACTTTATGTCATTACTCTTTTATCTGCAACACACGACGAATGGGCGTTTGTATGCTTGCAACTCTACACAATAAGGAGGCCGATCTAACAATAGCCTGGGGAGAGGGGGTAATCGCTCTAGTGGTCGTCAACCTTGTCAGCGCGTCTGAGCACCTTGTAGTCGGCGAATCGCGTCTCGAGCTCTTTAGACTCGTTGAGGCCAATGTTGCAGGGATCGGGGACACGGGCCTGGTAGCGGAGATCGTAGAAGTGCTGGGGGAAATACTCAGAGAAGTGCTGACGGTCGAAGTGCTCGACGGGAGGAGCAGACGACCATTTAGCCTCCACCTACAATCATCATTCCTTTAACAAAACTGCGTCGTCTGTACACTTATAATTATTGAAGCAACGCATTCAAAAATATTTACTTGTGATGAGAGCGAAATCACTTTAAAATTTTAAATAAAAAAATAACGGACCTTCTTGGCCTCCTCAATTCCGTCGACGACCTTCATGTCGTGGAGGTTGACGCGCTCCTTGTTGAAGGAGAGCCACGACTCGATCTCCTGAGATAAGAAAATAGCTATGATTAGAAGAAACAGATCAATTGAGGATCATATTGACTAAATAGCACGAGTGAGTTTAACAAGATGTTTCGACTTCGAGCCCGAATGTTTAGAAAACGAAATTTGAGGTGTCCGGAGGCTAGCGCCACTTAAGGGTAGACTAGCAGAAATATCTTGGGGCAGGCCCAAAATATCGAGGCAATCCGGGCCAATCACCCTTTTCAGCTCACCAGTGCTAAAATGACAGAAAACAAGAAAAAGTATCCCTATTATTCCTCCAATATTAACCTTGTTGTGCTCGGCGGGGATCTCTCCATAGGGGATCTTGACCGACTCGTACTGCTTCTGGAGCGAGTCGATGAGGGCTGCGTGAGTGGGCATCGCCTTCTTGAGGGCAGCGAAGTCGAACTGCAAAGGCGTCATTGATGACTTGCAGAAATAAATTATATTAACAGCTTACATTTTAAGATTTTAGTAATTTCAGAGTATAATTAGAAGAGCATATACCTTGGGGAGGTCAGCGGGGAGCTGAGAGACGACAGCCGAGAAGGTGGTGTTCTGTCCCTTCAGTTTGAAGAGCTCGGAAGCGTGCTGAAACGAACAATGGTTGTTATGACCAGCGAAATATGATGGTGAATCGCATGCGCTTAAAATGGGCATTACCTCAGGGACGAGTCTCTCGCTGAGCTTGGCCCAGTTGACCGACGAGGTGGCGACACGCTTCGCAGCCATGTTAACTACCTGCAATCACTTACGTTTAGCCACAAAGTGAAACTTGCTAAATAGCGAGCACATATAAAGAGAAAATAAAGAACTGCTGTCAATTTAGAGCAAAAACGTTGAAAACTAAAAGAAAGACACTAGATTCAGCATGGCTGCACTGAACTAATGCCACACCTATTGGACGGGAAGATTTGGCACTAACAATAACCATTCGATAGACAGTAGCGGATGCACGGGACCGATTGGACACACAATTCAACAAAAATCAATTAATAAAAATCGATAAATATGATTCAAACTTCAATAGGTAAAGTGGGTGGAGTCAGCTAAACATCAGAAGTTTGCGATGCCGTTATCAATCAGAATCAATATGTCAGAACTTTTAAAATCATAAATTATACAAATATTAGTTGAAAAGGATAGCCAACAATATTTTTTTGCAAAACATTTAATTTAATGAAATATTTGTCAGCCTCTAAGCAAAGACCTGTTTTCTATGTTTAGCGAGAGCGCGAATTTGAAATTTTTACAGTATACCGTCACAATATTACATTGAATTTTATTTTTCAGTTTTCTGTGTGAAAAATGCGTGTTGAAACATAAATTTATCTCAAACTATCAATATTTTATCATATGGGGATCATCACGCACTAATGAATCTAAATTAATTATCGATTTCTCAACAGTATCTACTCGTGAGCACTTCGAATCTTCCTCAGTCGCTGGGCGCCAATGATGTTGATGATTCTGAATCAGAAGAAATTATTAGAAAAACTAAAAATTGATAATCACCTCGCGAATACTCCAGGGAAATTGGCGAAGAAGTAGATGCTGGCTAGGACACTGGGAGTGCTAGCAATCACGCACTCATAAATCTAAATTAATTATCGATTTCTCAACCTACCGTATGCCCTGGCTGCAATACTCATTCATACCGTATTTCCCTGACTACCGTATCACCTCATTCACAGCGGCGAGGGAGATTAGCTCCGCGGCTCTCTCAGGAGCCATCTGAGCAGCTCGTGGAGCAGAGATTACTTCGCCGTGTTCCTGAATGGGAAAATATTCAGTCAGGGAGATCGTTGTGGACCCATCACTATCTTTTCAACAGAAAAGAAGACACTCGTCAAACACTTAGATTCTGCATGATTATATCTAAATCACGAAGTGCTCGATCGATAGAGTAACACGGGGGATACTGTGGCTCGAAGATACTGTAGTTCTCACCGTTCCGGGAGACGAGGTGAAGGCGGACTTGAGCATGTTGGGAGCGTAGACGTGAGAGGGGCAGATGATGGAGACTTTGACGCCTTTCTCTCCCATTTCCAAGGCTAGCAGACGGAAGTATTGCTGGAAGAGAAGAGAGATTGGGTCTCTAGCGGAAATGTGAAGGGTACGGTATCGCCTATCGACACCGGCGGATCGGAAACACCATTCTGCGTTGTGATTTGCTGAGGAACAGTGGAGAAGAAGAGAAAAGTTACTGCTTTTTAGTTTCGTCGGACCAAATAGTAGCTATTTCCATTCTGCGAATTCTCTGGTAGTGTAGAAAACAATAAAGATAGAGTTCTGTATACCATGAGGGCTGCCTTAGCAGCTGCGTACGATGGAGAGAGGATGGCTGGCAAGAGTCCTGCCACGCTGCTGATGACGATGAACTGAGAGGGTACGGTATCGATCGATAGTCGGATTACGGTAGGTCACCTGCAGATTGTCGAGTTTGTCGCCAGTGGGATGCAGTCCGCGATTCCTAAATTGGGATACGGTAGATCTTGAGTGAATTCGGACTAGGTAGATCACCTACTTGAGGATGGTCCTTGCCACTTGAGTGGGGCCAATGGCATTGATCTGGAAGCATTCTGCATCAACAGAAGGGTCAATATCCGTCCATTCGGCACGTTGAGAACGACCCGCGTTGAGAACAACGATGTCCACCTGGAAACTCCCGTTGGGTTTTATTCCCTCATAAATGAAAAGAATTAACTCGCACTAACGAAATTAGTAATGGAACAGCTCGCAATATATCATAGAATTGTCTGCTCTGTAAACAGACCTTTCTCCCGAATATCTCATCAGCCTCTCTGGTTTTTCTTTCCAGATTAGGGAAGTCTACCATGTCCAGAGGGAGAATCTTCACTTGACAGGATGAATTCGCATCTGAGATCGAGTTTACGGGGTCCCTTTTCTCATTTTATGATATCTAGATGGGATATGAGGCCGGTCGCCTACTATTCAGTCAAACATGTGCGGAAGTTGGTACAGTGATTTTTCGAAAACTTGTGAGAAGAAGTTCTCGAGGGTGCTGATCATCGTGGTCGACTTCATTTTGCACCAATTCGATCAGTGCGGCCAGGCTGCAACCGGGCTGCAAATCACGATTTTCCAGTTTCTCAGTTTTCAATGAACCAAATGTTTTGGAAATTTTACAGTACATGGAATCGACCATGGGGATTCTAACTACATTATTCATGATGTCTCATTTTTGACCTACCTCTTTTTGGCCTATGATTTCGAATATGAGACGTTAGTGGAACTTGCTGTTTGTTCAGAGAGATGCGCCTCGTCGAGAGGATCATTTTTCGTATAAATAGTATGAGGTTTGAAGTTGCCGGTTTTCTGCAATCTTCAATTTTGTATCATCATCTTTCCCTTTCCGCCGATTTTTTTAATGAGCAGAGTTAGGTATGAAATAGGTTTCATTGAATTTGCCCGATTTGACTTCTTGGGGAAGTGAAGGGCACGGGTTCGAATCCTTTGGATTCGAAAACGTTTTTGCAGATGTTTTCCCTTATTTTAATATTGATCTCATTTCATTAGTGAATGCGTGAGAAAAAGCGGCGGAGAGGGAGAATGATGTTACAAAATTGAAGATTGCAAAAAACCGGCAACTTCAAACCTTATAATATTTATATGAAAAATGATCCTCTCGACGAGGCGCATCTCTCTGAACAAAAAGCTAGTTCCACTAACTTCTCATATTCGAAATTCATAGGTCAAAATGAGGTATGTCAAAAATTAGAATAGTTTAGTTAGAATCCCCATGGTCGATTCCATTTACTGTAATATTTCTAAAACATTTGGTTCATTGTAAACTGAGAAACTGGAAAATCGTGATTTGCAACACGGTTGCAGCCTGGCCCCACTCATCGAATTAGTGCAAAATGAAGTCGACCACGATGATCAGCACCCTCGAGAACCTCTCTTCCCACTTTTCCGAAAAATCACTGTACCACCCCCTGATTGAATAGTAGGCGACCGGCCTCATACGGAACGGAAATCTCCATGGAGAAAGAACCGACCCCTGCACTTCTTCGCAACAGTCTCGAGTAGTTCAGTGCGACGAGCGGAGAGAATGAGGAGGGACGAGAAACGGGATAGTCTGAATGAGAATACCATGTTCACTGTGATGTAAATTCGGATACTACTCTTTTCATTCTACGCGTAGTTCTTGCCCATCATTTCAAAAATAATCGTGTATTTCTAACAAATAGCATTCCGATGAGCACGCGGGCTCAAATGAAATGCGAAACGATAAGGCTAGAGAATAAAAAGGCAAAA
This sequence comes from Pristionchus entomophagus, assembly GCA_036245825.1. NCBI lineage: Eukaryota > Metazoa > Nematoda > Chromadorea > Rhabditida > Neodiplogasteridae > Pristionchus > Pristionchus entomophagus. The sequence continues at coordinate 15,653,448 of BTSX01000001.1, read as the reverse complement.
TGGGAACCTCAATGCAATATCTTCACCGATTCCCGAAGAAGCCCCGACGATCCACACGACTTTTCCGCGATAGTGATCGGCTGAAGTGATACATGATCTTTGATCTTTCCTGTGCCTAGCTTGTTAAACCACCAATTATTACCTTCTTACAATTAGCTATGTTGTGGGGGAAACAAGATCAGCTATCTGAGGATAACTGAATTTCAGTGCATTCCGTATAAGATCCGCTAGATCAATCCATTCCAAGTGTGAAGGGTAGATCAAACCTTCTGTCCTCCTGCTGACCCTTGACCAGAACCAGAGATTGAGGGAGGAATCGGAGATCTTGAGGAAGATCCCGAGGAGAACGAGAAAGAGAACGAGGAAGATCATGATCTATCCAATCGATCGATCGATTAAGGGAATCGGCAGGAACGAGAATCGTCCCTTATCAGAAAACACGTCCAATGATAAGATGCGGTGTAGTGTCGAGTAGTATCCAATGTGTACAGCGAGTCCAGTGGGGTCAGAGGGGATGGGGCCAGATCTATGGCCCTGGAGAAAACTATTACACTAAAGGAAGTCATCTGTTCTCCCATCGAGTTGTTGGTTGTGCAGAGTGAACTGGCGTGTAGATTGAGAAAATACTCCCAGGGATATCATAGATGAATCTTCGAGTTGATTTAAAGGGATCCAGTACCCAAAAATGAAGTATGCCTCAATTTGCTCGTTGATGCTCCTTTATTTCAATGGCATAAATACAAAAAATTAAATAAAATGATTAAACACAAAAAAGAAGTAAAACCGTATTATAGTTCACTTTGACAGGGTGGTGTGCTCTTCCTATGAATCCCAAAAAGTACGGTAGTCAAGGCATTTCGATTTTGGAAGTGGCCCGGAATGTCGTGCTGTTACTTCACTTTCACTTTTCGCCGTTCTTCGGGCATTTTCGGAAGCGTTTGCTAGGTTTCCTTTTATTATTTTCAATTTATTGTGTTGTATTTCGCTTGATACTGCTTTGAATTGTATTTCTAGGCAGTCCTTACAAGCTAAAAGGCGTGGGACCGGTCGATAATGAGCTTTGATTGCCTCACGAACCTTGACAGTTTGCAATTATCGCTTATTTTTTCTCCCAGTTGGATGGCGACTAAACCGTGCGTCGTCTGCAAGCTTTATGCCACGCAACTGCGTTCGCTCCCGACGGATGCCACGCTGAGGAAGGAATGGCTGGTTCGCCTTAACCTTCTCGATGAAGAAATGAAGGAGGTGGACGAGCGAAGCGCGCGAATTCAACGAGGCAGCGGCCGGGCACGTCTCTGCTTCCGCCACTTCAAAGAATACAAGACGGATGCCCTGCCCGTCGACGTGAGTCACTATTCATTGATACATACTATTTGATCTAACAATTTATCGTATAACTACACGTCGTTCGAAGCACTGGCCATTATTGCTAGACTTCTGTTCTAGTTTTTCTCCTTATTCCGCGGTTTTTAGCTTCGTGTCCCTCCTGATCCACTTTCACCCCAAATCAGGAGACAAGCAGCCACTCGCCAAGAAGTAGGCACCACTTTCATAGACAACACAATCTTACTGTAGAATGCACTGAGGAGGTGGATTGCAAAGCCCTTGCGCCCTGAGGAGGCCACGAAAGAGACAAAAGAGCATAGCATATTACTAGGTTGATCTATCTCTCACAGCGACAGCCATCAGTGGAATGGGCAATTAGACGAGATGGATGGCCTACTAATCGATGATAGGCCGCGTGACGAGCAACATGATCTACGAATGCCACTCCCTACCACGAGCTGTTCTCGGGTTAGTTGTATTATTGATACTTCAGTCGAGCATGTATAATTATATTTATTCTCACGAGACTACTAACGGGCAATAATACTTAAAAACGTGAAAACTATCGAAATAATGGATAGAACAACCGAATTTTAAATACGCGAAACAATATGAAGATACAACAAAAACATTCTTCTTCTTCTTGTCTCATCAGAAGTTATACCACTTCTTCTTCTCCAATTTCTCTACTAATTTGGCTGATCGAGATGCCATATTCATCGCTCAATTCTTCTTATTCTCAGTCGCATCCACAGCCGCAACCTTCTCCGATCGCTCGTTCATATTCTGAATTCACTTTCTAATCACTACTGTATTCCTTCGATCGATTACTTCCGTGTCCATTTGATCCAAGACTACCGTAAATCGATCGATGATATGGTGTGCCAGGATGGAGGGGGAAGGGTACTGTACCTGGGATGGTCCTTCCCACAGTCCGCATGGCCACTGATCCACTCGTGCCAGAGGGACCTGGCTTGTCTGCCACTGAAACGAGTGATAGTCATGATAGTCATGGTCTACTGTATTCCCTCTCCCTCCCTTCCCTTCCCCCTTCTCTCAACTCACAAATGGCATCGTGTCCCCTCTAGGAGTCGATCCACCGTCAGCGAGAAGTCCCTTGAGGAACGACCCTGCCCCTCCTCAAATGTCATCATCATTAGGCCCCTCCCTCCCTGTTCACCTCCATTTCCTCCATTGGCTGCTCCATTGGGATCAGTCACTTCCGTCGGCACGAATAGTTCACCTGCAGAGGAAAGGGTGACCTCAAGGGAGGAATCAATCAATAAAGCACCGTACCCATGGATTCGGATGCCTGCTCGGCCAGCACTCACCGTGTACTTCTCCAGCTGGAATGGAGAGATGTTGATTAAGAAGAATCAAACACTTTCGAAAAGAGGGCTTAGAGAGGGTCGAGGGGGACATGCACTTTTGTTAACATTGATTATCTTGTAATTTTATAAATTGACTCACAATTGTTTATGTCGTTCCTTCCTTCCGTCAGTCTTCATCAGATCTGTAATTATAGTATTGTGATATCGGAAGCAATGAGTCGGTAACAAATAATGATTGACAACGATTTGCTATCTGAAACATCAGACTTTAGCAAGTGAAAGAAACTCGAAAGAATCTAGTTTGGTATAAGCATGCAAACAATTATCAATAGATAAACTAGTAGCTACCGTAACCTCATACAAATGCATTTTTTTTCTAACAATACTATCTCAATCGATACCTGTTGATATACCAAACCTCCTCGCGTCTCTCGCTCTCATCAGCTGCGATTGCTGCGGCGAGCCGGGTTGCTCCTTCACTTCGCGCTTGACTTCTGAGAAGCAATAAATAACCCCAATGCATCTTCGGATTACGGTAGTTATCTATTCCGAGAAGTACACACATGTCTTGAACTGCACAGGTCGGAAGAAAGGTGCAGTGTAAACCCCCTGGTATTGTGCGATAGCGGAAATTAACAGCATCATTCTCGCTATAGTCAGACTAAACGACAAGGACGTTCATGGAATATAAAAGTTACCGTACCTCTACAGATCGTATCCATCTCCGCGCTCGTTGCGGGCGGGCGAGCGGCGGCGATCTCTGCAAATATATTTATCTAAATACCATTTTAATATCTTTACAAATATATATTATTAAATCAATTGTATAACGGCACATCCAATCCAGGCAGTTTAGTGACACAGTCACTGGACGAAACCAGGTTAGGTGGATTTAATAATATCGCAGCGTTCTCGTCAAAAAAGGAATACAATTACAGTAGTCTGATACGGTACCAATTGAGATCGATACAGATCGAAATATCATGGAGAATCGATTGAGCAGCCTTGATCTACCGAGAAGCAAGATGGGGCAATTGAAATGGCTATTCCCTACCGAAGCGTATTATACTCTTTATTTAGTGTGTATTATTATTATATTATGTATGAAAGTACAGTACCTGTACCTCGATCGATCCCTACTGTCCTTGTCGCCTCCTCTGTCTCTTCTCGGCGATCGATCACGACGGGTCGAGAAACCCCTTCTAAAATAATTAAATTAATAATTTAGTAATTATTTTATTATCAGCATAGCTCGAGTGAGTCTCACCGGAACGTTCAGCATCAGGGAACTACTCTCAACCGCTGTCTATATTGCAATTATCATTCCCGGCTGAACTTATGTTTCACTGTCATCACAAAAATCCCGAACCTCCAGCTCGATGATAGTTCGTGCCCCACTGGTTGAAAATTAAACACAAATTCGAGGTAAATACCTGGGCGATCTCGAGCGACGTGGCGGGGAGCTTCGATCTCTACGAGGAAGGAAATCGACGACTAAATATCATTAATTAATATTCAAATTATATGAATATGAATAATTTGATATACACAGGGCCACCAACCAACCACATGTACAGCGCAGTAGGCAGATTACAAAAGATTTACACCTGGCTTTGAACCTATTTGGTACGATAGAATAGCGAACGAAGCAGCGACAAACCGATCATCGCGCCTCCTCTCATCCCTGTCGCGCTCCCTTCCGCCGTCGCGACGAGGCGAACGCGAGCGCCGACGATCGTCTATCAATATTTAAATTATATATTTAAATATAAATAATATAAATAGCAAAATACTCGACTAAATGAGGAAATGAGGCCAAAATACCTCGGAATCGCGACGGCTGCGAGGCTTTCCGCTTGCTGGACAGCGACGAGGACATTCTCGCCTTCTTCGAGGGAACAGCTTCTGCGATATTAATGTTAAGCAGGATAAAGTACCGCAATAATCGAACATAACAGTGAATTGGCCAAATAACAAGCGAGGAAGCGCCATTTTCGAAAATACCGGCCCTACGTAGTGCCTGGGCGCTTACCCTTGGAGCTGTTGCTGCTGGCCGAGTTGGAACCCGAAGAAGAGGACGAGGAGTCGCGGCGCTTCCGGGCAGGCGGCAATTCGGAACGCGCCATCTAGAAAATACGGGCGCTATCGCAACGATATCGAGTGACCAGTCACGCAAATAACGGTGATGTGGCGAGGAAACGATCAGACGCAAGCGCAGCTACGCGATAGTGGTAAAATATCACATCACGCCATCGTGGTGGACTTAAGGTGAGACTCTGATAAGAAAAAAGTAAGCGAAATGGTCAATAAATTAATAAACGGCATGAAAGAAAAATAAAGTAAAAGGACGCGCGTCCGGAAATCGTGACCGCAAAATGGTGTGGTGAACCTCGCCAGAGTTCACCACCCCGTTCAAATTCTCGCTGATTTTATTTAGTCTATTTAAAAAATAAAGTAAAATTGTATTTAATTTTAAATTTTAATATTGATTTTAATCCAGGCATTTCTGTCGATATTGAAAATATAAAAGAATAATAAAAATTCAAAGTTTGAGGCTACTGGGTCCCTTTAATATGGGTTAAATATGGTTGAATACTAGCACTAAGCGGTTCGGCGTTCAGAAAACGCTGGCGAATCTTTCTAAGTTTGGTAGGTTTTGGTAGTACCAAAAGCCGTTTTATAGTATTTAGTTTTCTGAAGTACACTTTCCGGATTTTGAGGTTTTCTGGGTTTGGCGGGCGGATAAATAGTTATGACGCTTTATGATGAAAAAGAAAGTTGTAGAAAACGCTGAGACGCGTCGACAGGTGTCAGAGATGAAGAGTTTTCATGCGTTTGAAGCCTACTAAGGCCTGGTAAATTCGAAATTTCAAGTTTCGCTGTCAATCATTTGACCTACTCCGTGCCCAATTGAACGAGATTCGCGCGGAATGGTGAGGGCTAATTAAAAATTCAAGTTCCGCATGTCCGAAGCTACCGTTTGATATGCTATATGTCGGACCAAACTGCGGTCCGGGGCATCCATTCGCGTTGGCGTGGTCTGGTGTGAAATAGCCTGCTTTTCTCCGTTTTTGAACGGGTCTCTTGGCTTTCTTTGATTGTGCCATGACCAATGGACTATCAGAAGTTGTATTTGGGTCATGATATATCAGCACTGACCAATTCGTCGGTTATGATAATTTGCTTAAAGCGTGGCGCAGTGGGGTAAAAATAGGGTCAGGGTGCTGAAAATCAAGTCACGGGTTCGATCCCCGACCCGAACAAAAACTTTTGCTCGGCCTCGCAAGTGGCAAGTACGTGTCTGGGGTGGTCGGGAGCGTGCATAATCATGGCGCTTCAAGCGGGTTCGAATCCCCATCGGCGCAAAAGTGTTTGCAATAATTTTCGCGTATTCGGATCGTGTTCGGGAGTGGTCGGCAAGTATCCTGGCGCCCGTTAACGTTAAATCCGAAGCACCCACGACCCCCCAACCCAGATGATCAACCCGGATCGCGCGCTTTCACCACAATGTTTTGCAAAATTTTTTTCGGCTAGAAAAATACATTTTCAGGGAAAAGATTTGGGAATTAGTCAGACTATACCCAAAATGTCTTTGCGCATCGAATGCGCTTATTGGTGTTTGGCCTGGACTTGGTTGGGTAGGTCAAAATCCAGTCCAAAGTGACCATACTTTGCGTTTTGCTCTGTAGCTAAAAAAAAGTACTGAATGGATTGGCTCGGGAGTAGTGCAAACTCGATGCAACTTTTCGAGATACACCTATATTCTATTCCCGCGCATGATCGTCACGATTAAACCGACTTTTGTCGGGCTACTTGGTAAAAAAGTGCACTTTTGTTGTCGAAATCGGCCGAATCGCTATTCCGGCGGATGGGAAATATATAAGGCGGCATGGAAAATACTAACTCTAAGCGGTTCAAGATTCAGAAAACACTGCCGCATGTTCCTAAACTTGGTAGAACTCTCTGCGACCAAAAGCCGCTTTATAGTATTTAGTTTTCGGAGGTACGTTTTTTAAATAAATGTTGTTTTCGGAGTTTAGCGGGCGGAGAAATACTTGTGGCGCTTCGTGATGAAAAAGAAAGTAGTAGAGCTCGCAGAGACGCGTCGGTCAGTGCTCGAGATGAAGAGTTTCCATGCGTCTGAAACCTACCACGGCCGGATAAATCCGAAATTCGAGGTTTCGCTATCCGTCCTTTGACTTATTCCGTGCCGGAGTGAGCGAGAAACGGGTGGAATGGTAAAGGCTAATTAGAAAACTAAGTCAGCATGTCCATAGCTACCTTTTGGTATGCTATACCGCTTGGTCAGGCCAAAACAGCGCCCGGGGCATCCATCCGTATGGTCGAGGTCTGGGGTGAAATAGCCTGCTTTTCTTCGTTTTTAAGCGAATATTGCAGCGTTCGTTGATCGTATCCTGACCAATGGACTATCAGAAGTTGTACTTGGTTCACGATATATCAGTACAGACCAATTCATCGGTCATGAAAACTCGTTTAAAGCTTGGCGCCGTGAGGTAAATAAAGGGTCAGGATGCTGATAATCAAGTCACGGGTTCGAACCCCGACCCGAACAAAAACTTTTGCTCGGCATCGCAAGTGACAAGAACGTGACCTAGGTGGTCGGGAGCGTGCATATTCATGGCGCAGGTGGTTAGAGCCTAGACTGGGGTGCATGACCCCCCGGTGCCCGTAGCGAGCGCAGCTCGGCTAGTTCTCCATATATAAAATTATTGATGTTTGATAAAAGGCCGGTCAAAGCAAACGTCATGGGGAGACCGGGGGGAGTGGGTAAATAATCATTTCCTTTGTAATCGCATTGTAAATAGATAGAATATTCTCCCCAACAGTGTCATTCTTTCTAGGAACTCTGATTCATTCAGCAAAAAAATTAAACGTCATTAATTTTACATCGTGTCTTGTTTCCTAATTAATTCTTTGTCGCCTTGTAGCGAAGTCGTATCTCATGCACCCCTCAATCCTCCCTCGTTGTTTAGCGCGGGGTGGAGCGGTCGTTTTTGGTAGAAAAATCGCAGGCGGATGGTATAATTATTACTGCCATTGTGAAACAAAAGCGAAAATGAAAATTCGACTTCCTGAGAAACGTTGGTAAAGACATTGTTTATCGATCGCAGTATTTCATGTAGTCGTATCAGATTCCAATGTCTAGATAATAGAACGTTTATGCGAAAAACGGCAGATTTCGTCGTTTTTTTGGATGTTTTTCGCATATTTCTGCTCATTAACCTCAATCCATCCCCTAATAATATCTCTTTTGCATCAAAAAGTGATTCAAAATATGAGTTGTCAGATACAGGAGCATCGGTTCATATATCTGGCTCTTCGAACGAGCTTTCGATGATATTTATACATTTTCGAACTGGCTGGAGTCTTCATTTGCACAGAGTACATGACAAAACGAGTTTATCTGCACGATTCTACAATTCAATTTTCTCCTCTTCTTAGCTTGCGTAGTCTCTCCACGCCTCCGAGAAGAATCAATCTCCAATTTCATTACTGATCTTGGTCAAAATGCGAAGAAAATTGTTTTTCGAAAATTTTCTTAAAAATCAATGAGAATGGAACCTCATCGTTAGTCCAGGAGCGATGGCATTGAGGTAGATCAGAAGGAGGACCATCGGCGAGGCAGAGATTATCGATTCGTGGATCTGATAAGACCAGGAATTGAACGGAAACGAAGTAATAGTATTGCGATTCAGGAAAAATCTGTGATCATTTTCCTCCCTCACAGTTGATTGATTCCAGTATCTGGAACTATGATGGAAGAAACGCGAGAGGAAACAACGATTTTGGAACTCAACTAATCTGATTCCTTGTCCTACCGTAACCTACAGTACCTGATGGACTGCAGAGAGGGAGATCAATTTGGCTGCTCTCTCTGATCTCATGTGCGACTTCGTAGGAGCAGTCAGCACTTCTCCGTTCGCCTGGGAATCGCAACATTCATGTTTTTTCTCGATATTTCATTTTATACTGCCGAGAATAAAGAATAAAACGAATTTGAAATGATACTATATATTGGACGGACCTTGTCCTTCTCACTGGTGAATGCAGTCAGAGGATTGTTGGGTGCGAATACAAGGGAGGGATTGACGATGGTCACTCTCACTCCCTTCTCACCCATCTCAACGGCTAACAGACGGAAGTATTGCTGAAAGAGAAGGGATTGGGTATCGAGAGAGAATATAGAGGTCTTATCCGCAATGGTAGACAATTATCATAGCACTGGTTTCGAAAATGAAATTTATGAGTTCATTCATTTTCACAGTTCTGATTTCGCAGAGACAACTCTCGTCGTTTATGCAGATCTCTTCTGAAATTAATCGAAAGACAAAAATGCCTTACATTGAGGGCAGACTTGGCAGCTCCATAGGAGGCCGAGAGGACTGCGGGAACCAAACCGGCCACACTAGAGACTACCACGAACTGAAATTATTTCAGTCTTCACAAGTGGTTCGCTAATTGTCGCCGAGATTTTCAAATTTGCTTGATACGCCAAACTTGTTTTTTCTTCGTTTCTGCTGACATTGCCCCCATAGTTTACATTTACATTTTTCTTCTTCATTGCTTTTGAAGGATGAGCGGTTTCTCGCTTTATTCTATCAGGAAGAAGGGTCTCAATGGCTTGTCCGTTGGTCGGTTAAGAAGAGCTTATCAAAAATAAATGAAAATTCGAAATTTAGAAGCACCTGAATGCTGTCGGTCTTCGCAACTGTAGGATGCAATCCGCGGTGTCTGAACGATCAAAGATCAATGACCAGCACTGACGACTAGGAATGAAGCTTAGACTCTCTTCATCCTCGTCTGTCGGATGTGTATGCAGAAAGGAAAGAGTCAAATTCGAAGTGCTACAGTATCCAGAATCTGACTTGAGCAGGCATCTTGCCAGTTGAGTGGGAGCGACGGCATTGATTTGATAGCAATCGATGTCAACTAAGGGATCGATATCCGTCCATTCGGCACGTTGAGAACGACCCGCATTGAGGATAACGATGTCAACCTGGGAAGGAGGAGATGATCATCTTAGCCGTCTCTCGCAGCTTCAATCTGTCAGAGGCGCCAAATAAAAACGTCTCTCTTTTATTATGAAATAATCTCTTAGAAAACGATTCCATTAGCTTTATTTCATTGCATACTTCAATATCTGAGGGCAGAGTGGTCATAGATACCTTCCTTCCGAATATCCCATCAGCTTGTGCCACTTTCTCCGCCAATTCGGAGTACTTTAGCATGTCAAGAGGAAGAGTACGCACTTCACACGCTGCATTCACCTCTGATATTTAATTTAGAGATATCCTCTAATTTGATATTTTTCGAATGTTAAGATCAAAGATCACAGCTCACTTTTGCACCTCTCTTTTACTCGCTCCAATTCGTCTTCTCTTCGTGCAGAGAGAATGAGAAGGGGAGAGAACGCGGCCAGTCTACAAATTTAAATAAAAAGGGAGCTAAGATAGAACTTTTCCACTTAAGTTCATTCTTATTCGTTTTTTTCTGTTGTCGGATCTGACAATGGATCTCTTCACTCTATGCACTCTCTCGTCGGTCATAGAGTTAGCCGATAGAATTTACACTATGCAATCCGGCAACACTAGTTTCAAATCTGACTGTCGCATTGTTTCACACACGGAGTTTGGCTCGGTAAGAATCTGAAGACGCGATAATAAAGACGAGAGAACGGGTTCCCTGGTCCGAGGAGATAAGTGGATACCCACCTGACAGCAATATCCTCTCCGATTCCAGATGAACCACCCACCAGCCAGACCACCTTGTTGCGATAATGATCAACTGCAAGGTTTAGATCGTAGCGACTTTACTGGGTTGCAAATCCGCCCAAGGGCTAAATGATCGTTATCTCCTTCCCACTCTGTTTTCAATAACTCAATGAGATAAGGCCGAACTCACCCTCAGTCCTTTTACTGGCTCTGATCCAGAAGAAAAGATTGAAGGAAGAGTCGGATATCTTGAGAAAGCAGAGAAAAGCGATGATGAAGAGAAGGAGGAGGATCATCTAAGAAGAAGATCGTTGAAGGATAGAAAAGAGATCTCATTATTCTCTAGATCATGATGTGATGGAGATTCACGGGAAGCGTATTTTGAATCAGTGAAACGGAGGAAACAACCAGAAAGTTACGTTGGTTATAGTTGCCGAAAACAGAAGGGCAGAGGAAAGGGAAAGAGAGGACAATTACGCAGTCGGGTCAGAGAACCAACAATTGATCGATGTGTTGTGAGAAGGACGATTACAATCATTTCGGAAATTCCTTGAAAGAAAATGAGACAGTGGAACAGATGGTCGAGTCGTTTATTGAGGGGTATCAACGTTGCGAAAGCCTTGACGTTATGGGCAATAGAGAAGGAAAAGGAGAGGAGTGGAGTGGAACTCACACTGAAATACAAACAAGCGAGTCACACAATACACGCAATAGACACAGATCTTCACATTCTTGATAACACGGCGTCTCTCACTTTTGCATGATCTCTCGTCGGTCAGAGATCGATTGAGAACACGAGGAGGTGAGAGAGACAGTGCAAAAATGCGATATTTCAAGATCGTTGAGTCGATACCGTGATGGATTACAAAAAAATATGAAATTGTTACGAATATTGATCTTCTTTTGTAGATATAGGGATGACTCTTTCCATTTCGCAAAGAACCTCAAAAATATTAAGCATCTATCACGACTCCATAATATTCTGAATAATAAAGAAAAGCGCCCTTAAATTCGAGTCCCGAGAGGGAACAGAGAGGGAGATTGTCTAATCAAATCACCCGGACCATTCATCATTCCATTCCTCCACTCCTCACTTCTTCCATTTGCTCCGGTCGCGAGCGGTTCGCTCGATCCTCTCCACTCACGGTCATTTCACAATGCCCTCTCTCCCCTCAAACAGAACCGCCTTTTAGATGGAGCAGGAAGACCCGGAAAAGGCGGCTCTCGACAAGCGGATACAGGAGATAACGGAGCAGTTGGGGAAGATGGACAAGAAGAATCCGGCCCAGTTCAGAGCGAGACAATTGCTGCAGGTACGGTAGAAAGAGACGATCGATAACTGAGTTTATTGTTCAGAAGGAACTCAAAGATATCAAGAAGGGCAAGATCAAGATCAAGTCTGCGTGCGTATCTGATCCCTAACTGATCACTTCAGGGAGTACTGTAACCTACTCTTGGCACCATTCCAGGGGTACTGTAGCTTAAAAAAATTAATTGCAGATCAACGAAGAGCGCAGAGGACAGTGTAGTGGAGCAGCGAGGAATGAACACTTGCAAGGATTTGGAAACGGATGAATCGATAAGGATCAGGGAAGAGGTACGGTAGATCACTCAGACGGATACAATGCCTTTGTCGAGAACAATATGGCAGAGAAACCGGAACACGTGTGATCTATATTTGAGATTACTGTAGGGGTAGATCAGTGACTACGGTAGGGGTAGATCAGTGACTACAGTACTCATTTGAGGGCGCTCACAAGAAGAAACGTGGCTGTCTCGAGCACATCAATGAGCAACAACGACTGGAGGAACTGAAGGAGAAAATCGCGGTGAGACCAGGGAGTACGGTAGTTGCTGGCGACGTGCCCCCTTGGAACGGTAATCGACTATCGATCGATTTCAGATGGAGGAAGAGACGAGACGACGTGTGCAGGAGATGCTCAAGGCGATAATGGAGATGAGGACAACCATGCAGTTGACGATCAATAAAGTACGGTAGAGATGGGATACGGTAGTCTTACTATCGATTTATTTCAGATCGCCGAAGAAACTCGAGCCGAACTGAATGTAATCAGGAAGAAGGTTAGGAAATAATTAAATTATACTATTTAAATTAAATGATTACAGCTGGAGCATTACGATCGGGATCTGGTACTGAGGAAGGAGATTCATACGAGGGTCAGAGAGGGAATGGATATTGGTCTTTGATCTTTGATCTCTCAATTATCCTCCATTGATATTTGATCTCTACAGTATCGCAAGGAGCAACAAGCTAACTCCTCAAACTTCATTGCCAAGTGTCTGAGTGCGATAACGAAGTTACTGTGGTACTTCCTCTTCATCGTCGCTCTTTTCAGGTATACGGTACTTTTCCGTGCGGAAGTCGGATCTATTCCCATCTACAGTATGCTTCCATCCAATTGATCAGGACTTGTGGTTGTCATGAGTCTGATTCTCAATCGATCGTCATTGCAGAGACAAATGTGTACGTCCGACGAAGGCGTATTTCTCAGCGGAGAAAGTTGATGGATCGGCCGAAAATGCTGGATCAAATTCGAAAGAAGCCATGAATTCGAAGGAATCAACTAATTCGAAAGAGATCATCAAGCCATCTGGAGAGAAAATGTCAGATAAGAAGGTCGAAGAAGTGATTGAAACCAAGAAAGAAGTCTGATACTGAAGAACACTCCCGAATCAACTAATGAGTTCGATAAACATATGCTTATTGAGAAAAGTATTTGCAAGTTCTCAGAAAATCTCAGAAAACCATGTAGCATGGTCCATGTTTCAAAAGCAAGTAGAGTAAATTTGCATCATTCCTATTAATCTTGATACAACGCCATTATTGAACTGAATGAACTAGCCTGATTCTGTGATGGTCTGAAGGAGGTTGAATAGTAATAAATCTATAATATATTTCGAATAGACCGTTACCAGGCTAACGGATCCCATTCCGTAGGCCAGGTAAATGAGTCCCTTGTCATGCAAAGGGAGACAAGTGTTATTCTGTGTGCGATAGGACTATGAATTCCGATCATAAGAGGGAGAGAGAGATGAGGCACACTCGGGGGTCAGGGAGCGAGAGCTGACTGGCGAGAAAGAGGCGGAGTGTTCCTTCCTCCCTCTCTCCACTCCACTCTCTATCCCGTCTCCCTTTGGATGCAACGAGACACATTCGATACGTCTTAGTGTAAATAACATCGATGACATACTATGGAACACTGGTTTACGAAATAAAACTCAGAACTTTTAATAATGGTACTTAACACGGATTTTCTGTAATTTGGTAGGAACGATGACTACAGAAAAAAATTTTGGGTCTTCGATTTCCATGAAACTTTTGTTATTGACTAAAGTGAGGAAGGGGAAAAGGCCTATCCACTTCATTTGACCAAATTTGCATATAGAGCCGATCTGTGACCTACCGTTTCAAAAGGCTATAACTCGGTCAGTTTTTGACCTACCGAGTCCGATTTTTTTTCAGTCGATTTGTCTTTCCGCGATCTACAAATACCTCAATTAGGGGTACGGTTTAAAATGTCATCTTCAATGTGTTTTGTCCGAAAAATCGATTTTCCGGATATTAAAGTGTATTTTTCTCGACATTTTTCAAAGTACGGTATGAATTTTATTGCAGATTCTGATTCTCCATCCCTGGATTAAGATAGTGGCATACTTCATCAACCATAACTCTGTCCACGAAATAGTGCTACTCAGGGGGGGAGGGGATCTCGGACATCCCGGACAGCATTATTTCCATTCCATACCGAGTTCAAGAGCGAGCATAGCTTCAAAATTATGCAAATGCAGAAATTAGGACCATCAAACGGTAGCTGTCGATGAGCCTGATGGAAAAGGTTTTACTGCACGAGTGCTCAAAATTGACCGTTAACGAGTTATCGTGCGAAATAGTGCGACGTGGGAAAGAAGGGACTACGAACAGACAGTCTCCAGAAGTTTGTTTTCGTATGATAACTCGTTAACGGTCAATTTTGAGCACTCGTGCATTGAAACCTTTTTTTTTTAAGCTTTGCTCGCTCTTGAACTCGGTATGGAATGGAAATAATGCTAAGTCCGGGATGTCCGAGATTCCCCCTCTGAGTAGCACTATTGCGTGGACAGAGTTATGGTTGATGAAGTATGCCACTATCTTAATTCAGGGATGGTGAATCAGAATCTGCAATAAAATTCATACCGTACTTTGAAAAAAGAGCCTTTTGAAACGGTAGGTCACAGATCGGCTCAATATGCAAATTTGGTCAAATAAAGTGGATAGGCCTTTTCCCCGTCCTCACTTTAGTCAATAACAAAAGTTTCATGGAAATCGGAGACCCAAATTTTTTTTCTGTAGTAAAAGGTCTCGATTTTCCTACCAAATTACAGAAAATCCGTGTTAAAATCAGGATAAATCTCGACTATTCTGCCTTTTCTTTTCTTCGCTTCCTCGAGAGATTTTCGAGTCTCGTGCAATTTAACACAAAAACAATTGTGTTCGTTCCAGTTGTGTTCTATGCTTCCCTCGAAGATCTCATCAACCATCAAGCATCCTATTTTATTTAGGGTTCAGGGTGGTTACTGTATCTGTGGTTTTCTCATGACATTACTTTTTCGGCACTTTCCCAGATGGCCGGAAACCCCGCCCCCTTCTGTCACGCACATTCCATATCCTTTTCCCCCACATGAACTATATCGATTTTTCCACCTCGATAAGATTCCCGATCGTGCAATTTACACGACACTTCGTCCCTTAATTCGATTATAGCCCCAGGGCTCAATGGGCGTGTCCTAAAGGGGGCGGTGCTTCCGGCGATCTGGGATAGTTCAACTTTTTCATATTTTTTTCATTTTTTAAAGTAAAATATTGTAAATCGGAACAGTTTTTAAATAAAATCACTTTACGGTGATATGTGTCGTGAGTTTGCGAGGTTTTGAAAGCATATTGTAGGTAAAATATTCAAACTTTCCCAAATTTTTCACGAAGACGTGACCTACTTCAATCGATTTTTAGTGTCTTTCTGGTTGTAATTTCTGTATTTTGTTTATCTCAATAACAGGCCGCTGTATGAGACTATCCCTCTGCGGCATCCTCTCACTATGGCACCCACTTCTGACTCGGCTCCAGTGAATAAACCGCACAGAGGTATAAGTTTAAATATTCGAACTTTCTAATTTTGAACTATGAACATCCTTCAGCGCACAAATCTGGAGGAAAGGTCAAGAAGCAGAAGAGGCTCGAGTTGGAGAAGAATGCTCCTCAGAAAGGCAACAATCTGAAGGGCAATACCTTCCATTCCGCTATCAAAGCTGGAAGGTCGATCAGACGGTTAGTCTCTCCCACTTCAGTTATAAATAAATAACAAAAGTTGTTATTTTCCAGTGCCGCCGATCTCTCTGAGAAGAAGAAGCACATTCTAGTCGTCGATCGCTCGCCCGTTCTCCTTCCACCCATTGTTGTAGCGATTGTTGGCCCGGGCAAGGTTAATTTCCTCCTTGAATTATGTTTCAATATTATTTGCTAAGTCGTCCTTCGCAGGTTGGAAAGTCGGTGCTGCTCAAGTGTCTCGTCAAGCATTATGTGCGCACGAATCTGGGAGAGATCAAGGGTTCATTTTGATTTACTGCCCAGATTTCGTCATTTATAATTATCATTTTTTTCTCGTTCAGGTCCAATCACAATAGTCACTGGAAAGGCGCGTCGTGTCACTTTCATTGAAGTCAAGAACGACATAAATCACATGATCGATGTAGCCAAAGTTGTCGATCTGGTGAGGAACTGTATTTTTTAAAGACTTGTTTTACATTGTTATCCAGGTGCTTCTGATCGTGGATGCTTCTTACGGATTTGAGATGGAACATTTCGAATTCCTCAATATCTGCCAGGCACACGGAATGCCCAAGATCATGGGAGTACTCAATCATCTCGATCAGATCCCGGTTAGTTCTCTTAGCTCACTATTATAGCTATTAGTTGAAAGGGATGCATTCGATCAAGCTCACGCGTATCTAGAAGTGAGGCGAAGAGTGTAATTGAATCGGATCACGTTCACTAGCAATACGCGATGATTGCCTTTACAATAATATTCGTGGCATCTCGTGAAAATATTCAATGTAATGAATGTTGTTCCAGCAAAAAGCTCGACTGAAGTCGACGAAAAAGGCACTCAAGCACAGATTCTGGACGGAAGTGTATCAGGTGGGGATTTACAATGTTTTAAAAAGATAGTTTAAATAACTTATATTTCCAGGGCTGCAAGATGTTCTACATGTCTGGTATCATTCACGAGCATTATCTGAAGAATGAAGTGAGGAATCTGGCGAGGTGTGTTCGCTAGCTACTTGTTGGAAGTGTGACAATTGATAAGCCATGAATCCGCAGGTTTATCTCCGTAATGAAGTTCCGTCCATTGTCATGGAAGGAGGCGCATCCCTATGTATTGTGTGATCGATTCGAGGATATGACAGATGTGGAGGTGACTCATTGACTCTATCGTTGATAATGATGCTAAATTGATTATTGCTTCAAAAAGTATTCAAGTTTGTCTGATACAAATAGGATCACACCCTGCTTTTCGCATGCCCGAAAACCCATTATATTTCTAAAAAATACATAATTATTTATAATGATATTTGCAGGTGATCCGTAAAGATGCCTCTGCCAATCGTGCCGTGTGTCTCTATGGATGGGTGCGCGGTGCGCATCTCCGTCAGGGATCCGCCGTCCATATTCCAGGAGTAGGAGATCTCAGAATCAAGGAGGTACGGTAGACAGATACAGTGCCCCATGTGAGCAGGAAAGGATCAGTTGGAATGGCTTTCCAGGTATCTTCGCTGCCCGATCCCTGTCCCTTCCCTGACAAACTGATGAAGAGATCGCTCAATGAGAAGGTATACTGACCCTTGTCAATTACTACCTGCGATAATACTGTGACAATCTACTTCATCTTCTAATTGATCTTGCCAATCTCATCCTTCTCCTGTTCTCATCACGAGCATACCTGATCGATAATATTTCATCTACCGTATCCACTGGCTGATCGTTGCAGGAGCGAGTGGTGTACGCGCCCTTCTCTGGCCTGGGAGGCATCGTGTATGACAAGGATGCCGTCTACATCGATACTGGAGGAGCACAGAGCTTCCTTAAGAATGTCAGTCAACTTTATTTTTTGTTATTTAAGACTATTTTATCTACGATGGATCAGGAAAAGCAGTGAAGCGAGAAGGTAGTTTTGGTGGTGCCACGTCAAAAGGATTATAGGGGTCATGGCCGTGTGATTGAAACTAAAATAATAATACTAATAATGTATGTTAAGGCGAAGCGTGACTCGCTGATCGTGGCCCTGGGAGAGGTTCAGTCTGGAGTGGATGAGAAGATGGGAGAGTCGAGGATGAGTCTTCTCAAGGATGGAGCCAGTCTGAGGGATGGAGGAGGAGATGAAGAGGTGAGGGGAGGGGGATGACGAAGAGAAGGGGAATGGAATGGTGGTACTCGCACAAGACATGGCTTCTTAATAAATAACTTTCTCACGCCTTCACTGGGTGTGTAGAGGCGTTCTTTTGCGAAGCGATCCTTAATAAGAAGGGCGAGAATTATAAGTAAGGAGATAAGTGGGAATGAGAAAAGAGATATTGATCACATCAAGATGTGGAGCTTGACGTCGTCTCAATTTAAAATAATATTATAGTATAATATTTATAAACCCTGCCCATTTGACAGGACCCATGGAGTTCTGATGACGAGGATGAGGAGTTTGATGATGAGGAAATGAGTGAGAGTGAGATGATACAGGAGGATGAGGAGGAGGATGTGGAGGGAGGGGGAAAAGAGGATGGTGAGTGCAAATATTATCTATTTTGATATAAAAGACTTTTGTTTTCAGAGGATGAGTCCGACTTTCTGATCACGAAGCAGGAACGGGCGGAGAGAGTGAAGAGGAAGGAGGAGAAGAAGCAGAATGAGAAGTGAGATCAGTTTCTAGTTTCAGCTTTTGAAAACTCGTCATTTTAAAACCCTGCTGTGTGTCAACAATATCAATCTTTCCCTTTGTCAGATGGGGCGACTGGGGGGAATTGGCTCGTCGTGCGATGGTTGGATACACTCCCACTGCTGCCAAGAGAATCAATTGGACCAAACTCGTCTATTCGGAGGGTCAGTCGAGGGAAGAGGAAGGAGGGGGGGGGGAAGGAGATGATGAAACGGATCTAGCTATTTGATGTTTTATGAGTCGAGATTTGGATGGAGATTTTTTAGATTGTTCCTTGTTTTGTTCAAGCGTATGTGTAAACGAGAGATTAATAGTACGATACTCTGGGGTGCAAGAAGAGAACTAATTTTAATGTAAATAGTATGAATAATAATAAAAAATATGCAGATTTCGACGGTCGAAGTCTCCGCGAGGCGAATGAGGACGGCGACGATGGACAGTTGGCAGGGGGATTGTTTAGTGTGAGAGGAAGGAAGAAGGAGAAGAAGATTGGAGAGGAGGTACGAGAGAGTTGATAGTCGGTGAAACGCCAATCCATCGAGTATTTTCGATTTTGATTACTTATTTATAATTTATAATTTGAGGAGGACGGATTCTGCTATTTGATCGGCGCGTCTTCATCGAATGCAGCCAGAGATTGGATGGACGAAGAGGCGAGTTGATCGATGATCCATGTAGTCTGTAGTTTGATGGATGTAGTCGGTAGTCTAATCATATCTTTCCTCTCAGGTGCGTGCCTCGATCCAGGATTGCTTCGTCACGGGCAAATGGGAGGATGAGGACGCAGAGAAGAAGAAACTACAGGGTACGGTCATTGTGGTGATACGGTGGTCGTGCTTATCGATTGGTTTCAGATGATCTGGGCATGGAGGATGATGATGATGAGATGGATGGAGACGGTATGATGGATCTGGATTGGGGAGACGATGAGGAGGGAGGAGGAGGTGAGTAGGGTAGGACAGTAGGAGAACGGTAGTACTCATCGACTTTGTATTCCGTGCGAGACATACGTATAAACGCATGATCTTCAGGCGCTTTTGATGACGACGACGAGGGAGATGGAAGAGGAGAAACGGGAGGAAAGCTGAAAAAGGGAGGAATAGTCAAGGGTAAGGAGAGGGGGAGTGAGAGTGGACCCAGTGTCTCCAGACGTTCGGTCGTTCGAGCGCCGACTTATTCCCCCTCTCTGTCTCCAGGCGTTCGGTCAGGGCCATCCACAGGCCCCGTCCACCACCCCAGAGTGATGGTCCAGAACTTGATCTGTTTCTGAAGCATATCCCAATCCGAACTCGTTCGAGCGCCCACTCATTCCCCAATCTATATTTTTTTTTTTAAAAAGGAAAGAAAGTGCGCAATGCGCATCAACAACTGGGGTAGGACTTGGGCTTCTGAAGCGAATACAGTCGCTCCTCTCCTCAATCCCCTGCTTCTTTGTCCGTGGTTTGCAGTTTCTCGTAGTCTGCGCTCTCTGCACTCTTGCCTACTCTGGCTATCTGTGCGCTCTAGCCACTGTCCGATCTCGAAATGTTTTGATGAAGGGATGAATCAGGAAGGATTTTGACCATCTGGGATTGATCTCAGTGTGTAATCTATGTCTGCCTTCAGAGGAAGACGAGGAGAAAGCGACTGAGAAGAGAAAGGAACAGAAGATCAAATTGAAGCAGAGATTCGATGCAGAATATGATGAGACAAACGAACACTACAATAATCTCAAGGTGAGGAGAGGAGAAGTCGATTGGGGGGAAGGATTACGGAAGGAGAGTGACGACATTAGATATGATCTGTGGTTCCGTGCTGATAAGCATACTTTACAGGAGGAATTAGACAAGCAGGCTCAGCTGAACAAGTCTGTGTTCGAGAATCTGGATGAATCTGAGAGAGAGAAGTTGGAGGGATTCAGATCAGGAAGGTAAGAATGAGAGAAGATTGTTCCATTGATTGGCCATTGTATATTCATCAATCCGGAGCTATCTATATTTTTTAAAATTAAAAAAAAACATATCCCTGGAGAGGAAAGTGACCGTGGAATTGCAATTAGCTTCTGATTACTCGATGTGATCCATCCATATGTGATAGTGGATATTCTCTTCAGATACGTTCGCATCGAGTTTGACTCGGTTCCTTGCGAGTTCGTCACTCACTTCGACCCCACTGCTCCTTATATCATCGGAGGATTGTTGGCAGGAGAGCAGAATATTGGAGTGGTCCAGGTAGGAGAAGAATGGAGAGGAGACGGAGCGACTGTTAGTACTGTTTTGTCGTAATAAATGTTTAAAATGAATTTCGGACACTTTCCCTAGTGATTGATGTGTCAGGGAAGCTTCAGCAATACATTTCGGATCAAATAAATTTAAAAACCTTTGTCTGCAGGTCCGTATCAAGAAGCATCGCTGGCATGAGAGACTGCTCAAGTCCTCTGATCCGCTCATCATGAGCGTCGGCTGGAGGAGATTCCAGACCATGGTCATCTACAGTATCCAGGTATCATATCCTTCATGCGGGTATCATTGTTTTCCTTCAAGGGTCAATCACCGTTGGTTCAGTAAATTTCCTTCTCCTACCGTAAGCCTATCTTCTCCCTTCAGGACCACAATATGCGTCATCGTTTCCTCAAGTACACTCCTCAGCACATGCACTGTCACGGTCATCTATGGGGTCCGATAACCGCCCAGAATACTGGTTTCTGCGCCGTCCAGAGTGTGGACGAGCGAGTGGTGAGTGAGCAAGGCAGGGCGACGATTACTAGAGACACACGCAATGGAAAAAAGTGAAAGGAGGGGATATTATTTGGTGTAAGCAATGCGACGTTTTCCACGCCTTACAGAAGGGCTTCCGTATTGCGGCCACGGGCGTCGTTCTCAATGTGGACAAGGCCAGTCAGGTACGGTATCTGAGGATTACTGTACTGTTGTATTGATTGATCATATTCTCCACAGGTCGTGAAGAAACTCAAACTGGTCGGCACTCCGGAGAAGGTCTTCAAGAAGAGCGCATTCATCAAGGTGTGCTAGAATTTTTAAAAAAAGTTTCACACTCAATAATTGATGTATTGGAGATGTTGGAATGATGCTTCATCGCAAGGTGAAAAATGGTCGTGGGAATCAAAAGTAATTGCAGGGAATGTTCAACTCCCAACTGGAGGTGGCCAAGTTCGAGGGAGCGGCTCTCCGTACTGTATCTGGTATCAGAGGACAGATCAAGAAGGCCCTCTCCACTCCACCCGGATCATTCAGAGCAACCTTCGAGGATAAGGTCCTCATGAGAGGTCAGAATCACTCATGTCGTTTCAGCTCTCAATGGTGAAACAGCTAATTATTGATTAAAATTTATACATGTAATATTTATTAATGCAGACATCGTGTTCCTCCGTTCGTGGGTGGTGGTGCCAGTGAAGCGATTCTACACGCCCGTCATTGATAGATTGATGCCTGCTGATGAGAAGTGAGTAGACTATTGGACATCTTAGTCTCTATTCAATGCCATGCCCTTTAATACAACAATCTCATTGCTCACTACTTCCGTTCTGTAGATATTTGATCATCGTCTAATATATTGTTCCCAGATGGGTTGGGATGAAGACAGTGGGTCGACTGCGTTACGAGAGAGGTCTCACAGCGCCCGTCAAGCAGGACTCACTCTACCAGGTACGGTAGATGGGAGGGGGCTGGGCATCGAGACATGATGTTCGGTTAGTGATAAGGAACTCACCTCAATCGATAATCTGTTGAGGAGATCAAGAGTCGCGAGTGGGAATCGGCGCCTCTCGTCATTCCTAAGAAGCTCCAGGAGTCACTACCGTACTCGATGAAGCCGAAACACGAGAAGGAGGCCAAGGTACGGTGGATGGTCCGCCTTGCAGCACTTGAACAATTTCGATGCGTTGACGGCTTGTGAAATTCTTTATCGGCTATTGTTTCAAATCCAATTGATGTTGCTTGAGATGAAATAGTATGAGCTGATGTATCACTTTCACAAGCTACCGTAACCCTCTTTTTCCATTCAGGACGGACGCGGCAAACTGGAGAAGCGTCACACGGCTCTCATTCTCGAGCCTGAAGAGGCAAAGAGACTGAAAATGATGGAGATGCTCAAGACTCTCAATAAGTAAGAAATTACTGGAATCACAACTGAGGAGGGATTACGGTAGTGTGATTGATCCAATTAATCGATAATCGCAGGGAACGTCTCGAGAAGGAGAGACAGGCGATGGATGTCAGACAGAAGGAGTACAGAAAGGTATGCTACTGTCTTTTAATAAGTTTCTTTGTTTTGTACGCGACACCAAAAGAATCAAAGTCACAACACAGTTTTGACTTCTACATCTGACCAAATAAGAACTTGTGAATTAAATTTTAATTGATTGAATGTTCAGTTGGATTAAAAAATAACTTTAATAATTGCAGAAACAAGCGGATTTCAACGCGCAACGCGAGGTGAACATCAAGAAGCACAAGAAGGCTGTGTGTAGGATGCTGAGTCAGAGGGAGAGCAGCAAGATAAGAAAGGCCATCGATGAGACTTGATCTTTGATCTTTGCCTTTCACCAGATTGATAAGTTCGTTATTCACAAAGTTGTTTTGTTCAAGTTGTTGATGTTAGTTTGGGTTGTCTCTCACAGTTTTATGTTCATCAGTTGTTATCGAGTCGTTTTTGTTATTCAAGTTGAATAAAGAGATAATTTTAGTGTCGATGCATTACGTGGTTGGAGACGGGTTTCGCGACCCTGTGCAATATCTTTGCTGTCGCGGAGTTGATGGTCGATGAATTATCGATCGGCTATCGTATCTCTTTTCCAGCCAATAAATTAATAATGGACGGAGGAGGAGGAGCGACGCCTATGCCCGGAGGCGGAGGAGGAGCCGGAGGCATTGTACTGTCGTTTTGTATATTTTATTCCATTATTTAAAATTGGTTTAATTAATTTTGTATTGCAGACTGGCAGTGCCTCGGCAGTCATCAAGACCAACAGTATGATCTACATCTGTGGAGGTGAGTATTGATTGAATGAGTAGTCCCGCACTGATAGGGAACACGGAGGTGGATCGGTCGGATTTGTGAATAATGTAATCTCGTTCCTTCTGTATCCACTATCCATGCTTCCTTCAATTCCTTTTCTCAAATCAGTGAAACGAATTTCATTCTGCACATGAAGCTCGAAATATGGCATTAATGTGGTAAAGGGGTTGGTGACTATGAGAATTGAATTGCAGAGTGTCATCACGAGAATGAGATTCGGCCGAAGGATGCTATCAGATGCCGAGAGTGTGGATACCGTATCCTCTACAAGAAGAGATGCAGAAAGCTCATGGTCTACGATGGTCGATGAAGTATCGATTGGCTACCATATCCCTCATCTTCTCAATCGATTTACCCTAATCGATAAGCGTTGTTATACTGTTGTTATTCTTTGTTTCCCTCCAACCGACGTTACTACATTCGCAAACTTGTACTCTTATGGTCTCAATTGACTTCCTTTCCCCTCTGATAAATCGATTTTGAAAAGAGTTGAGAGAATTGAGAATGTGTTAGACAAGCACTGAATCATATCTGGAATAGATGGATATGTTGACTGAACAGGAAATAATTATCTAGATGGTCTTTGGTCTTGACGCGTGGTTTCACAATTTTACGCAGTTCACCCCGCAGGCACTCAATCCAGAGGTACTGTACTCGATTATGAAAAATTCGACCCCATTCCCCGTCTAACCAGTCCACGTTGTTTTGGAGTAGGGAAGGAGTTCTGCATCATGTGATTTAAACTCGGACAGTATTTTTTAGCTCGATGCATAGTTTCTCCAAAGAGAATTTACGTTGTGTTATCTCGAGGGTGGCAAACCGGCAGTGCGTGGACACCTCAATTAATTCACTTCTATCAATAATCGATTTTCGCTCAGGTTCTGGCTGAAGTGCCCGCGCCCTACAAGGAAATCGCCATCTATGGCACCTTCAAAAGTGTAGAGGCAGCCTCCATAATGGGTACGATTGCTTGTGATCACGGTATATCTAGTAGAGTTGGCCATTCGAGGTTGCGACGTCGCAAAGAGGGTCGAATAGCCTAATATCTAAATTAATTATTTCCAGGCGGTCTGATCGTCCACCCGATCTACCGATGGTACCTCACGAAGCGATTGAGGCCTGGTGAGTCATCCATTCAGAATAATTTCTGAAACAGTATTTTCATTCGATTTTCAATCCTATGTCGAACATTTGTTGCAGAGGAGACTACACCCAACTCGCACAAGATCATTCGTAGTACATGCAGGAAGATGCAGGTGAGAGAAGGAGGAAATTGGATAGGGATGATGTAATATCGCTTGATTGGATTCTAGTGGCACAATTCATGACCATTAGTCAGCAGAGTGCGAAACAAGTACAATGAACTTTTCGCAATCGCTCACTGAATATTAGAGAGTGGAAAGAATGAGAAGGCGTATTTGTCAGTCTATTAATAATCAATAATTTCAGGGTCGATTGCTCCTTGCCTCTTTCGTGGTGGGACCCTCAGTGGCTCTCCTCTGGTCAACGACCCTCTCTCAGTCCGAACTCGCCAATCACTGCTATTCTCTCAGAAGGAGAAGAGAGGAACTCACCATTGTCAGTGATCGAATCTTATCTACAAACCAAGAATATTATACCAAGAATGTTTTGTTTTTTGGCGGTTTCTACAGCTGGATAGATCTTTGTTTCTATTGTATTTTTTATAGAATGCTTCTTCTGTCTGACTGACGAAAGAGTTCACAAACTAAAGAGAGTCGAATGGTATTCCCAATGATTCTCTCAGGATCGCTGCACTGTCGCTGGTGGATTAATCGGCTGGTACTGGAAGCGGTTCCAGGTACTGTAGCTATGGGACACGGTAGTCAGTTATCGATTGCTGTTCAGGGTGCGGTCGACGGCATCAACGTCGGCATCACCTACGCGCTCTTCAATAACAAGGTACGGTAGATGGATTACGGTAATTGATTGATATTGATTTTCTGCTTTCAGGTGCTTGCTAAGTACACGTCGCCCATGATGAAGGACAAGATTGGTGAGTGATGAAATTCAAGATTTCCTGGTTACGGTAGAAAATTATGAAATTTCAGCTGATGGTGATCAATACGCGAATGTTGAAGAGGCGATGAAGCACAAAAGTCGACTGGACAAGTTCCTAGCAAAGAAGGATGGACAAAATGTCTAGTGATTCTTGACGTTACGATAGTCTAGTCGTCTCAAGATGTTTCAGGCATCACTAGAAAGACATCGTTTGATTGTATCTTAAAATAGTTGTTGTATAGTCTGATTGTTGAAGCAAGTACGGGTACCAATAAAATATTTATTGAATGAAGAGTGGAATAGCATCATCATCATCACTACCGGTTTTAACCCGTTTGGATGGAAGTAGAATTAGAATAGAAAGCGAGAAGGGAAGAATGACACGCCCGGAGGATCTTTTTGCCCTCTCATCTCTCAATAAATGCACCCTCATTCACCTCCCCCCTCTCTCTACTCTTCCCCTCTCATTCCCCCTCAATCCCTCATCCAATCTCTCCTCAATCCATCCACTATTTCTCTACCGTGCCCTCCCTCTCCGTCTCTTCAATCCTTCTCCATTGTGTCCCGGAGTCGCGCCGACCAGCAAAAACGCGCAGTCGGGTGAATATAAGTTCGCGGCGGCGCGCTGGATAGCATCAGTCGACTGATCTACTCATACTCATGTCTACTACTACCAGTGCTCTTCTCGTCGTGGCTACGGTAGCCGCCGTCGGATTGGGTAGATACAGTAGTCCTTCTATTTACGGCATCGGGAACTATATTGATCAATGAGTCGATATGCCTGAGGAACACTAGGTAGTGCTGCAGATGCATGCCTTCTTCTGGTCTCGTGGTTACGGTATCGGGTTACGGTAGAGATCAATCAATGGGTACTTCAGCGCACTACGTTCCTCCCTACTACGGTAGCGAGCACGGCCATCACCACGGAGATCACGTGAGTTACAGTATCCTATCGATTGTCAGCTACCGTATGCCAATCATACGTTATCCCTACCGTATCTCAGGGTCACGAGGCGGGCAAGTACGGTGCGCACGATGGAGGATACGAGCAGGCCCATGGAGTCTGTGAGTAATCTTTGATCTTTGGCATATATTCTCCATGGTGATAGTGGAACGGTGTAATATCTATCGGTTTCCCTTCTGAATGCTCCTGAGATGATTTAATACCTACTAGTGATGAAGATTCATCACTAAATGATACTAAATATTGATCTTTGATCTTTCCCTGATCACTCCTCATTTCCCTCTTGCAGCTCACTACGGTCAGGGACACGGCCACCACGACAAGTATGGATCGGCCCACGGAGCTCACGGACACAAGGTAAGAATAGTAATGCCCGATTACGGTAGGTCACAGCTATTTCAATTCATTCTAAAGGACGACTCTGCGTACTACGGCTCCGGCGGAAAGTACGGCCATCACGACCAGAAGTACGACCAGGGCCACAAGGACGGATACGGTAGGTGGCGTGGTATGGGTGCGCTTACGATAGCCGACCTTTTTCAAATTGCAGACGCTGAGGGAGACAAGAAATACTCGTACTACGTGAGCGGATCGGGACCTGCTGGCAAGTACTCCAAGGGATACTACGGATCCGAGGGTACGGTACCATATCAGGATTACTGTAGACTGTGAGGTTACTGTAGCTCGAGAGATATTGTAGCCGAGAGTCCCTTTCCAAAACAGAATCGGGGGGGGGGGGGATCTTGCGGGCGCATAGCATTCTCTTCCCCTGTTGACATTTGCAATCGCGTGTGGATTCTACATACGAAATGAGTGTGAGAAGAAGAGATTGGAGTCTCCCTCGCAATTCCCAGAGTGATTCCAAGCACACCTTACTGGTCTCTTCGAAACACTACCAAACACGTCATGCTAGCACGTGTTTTGAGAGGTTCGAAGACTACAGTGATCCTCACTCTGCTCTCTCAGGCTACGATAGCTCCGAGCACAAGAAGCACCACGAGGCCGGAGCCAGCGGCGACGGATACAAGAAGGTATGCGGTAGCACCGTCGATCGAGATCTGCCTTTCTGGCACCGTGCCAATCCCTGATTCAGGGATACGAGGGAGAGGGAGCCGAACATCACGAGGACGACGCTGCTCATCACGACCACAAGGACAACCATGAGGGATACGGTAGGATTTGAATCGTTTGAGTTTTTCGCCAACGTAGAAATTCGATGCAGGATCCAAGTACGACGATGCCAAGCACGATTCTGCCCATGGCTACTACGGAGGAGATGAGCACAAGCATGAGAAGGAAGGAGGCTACCACGGTGATAAGTACGGTAGCGAGGAGCACCACTGATCGAGAAGTGATGTTATTACTGTAGTTTCCCTTGTCAGCACTCGTAAGATTGTGTAGCTTGTTGATAAAGAAAGTGATTCCATTGGGGCGACGAATCAGCGATCAATGCTATTAGCAGCGATCTCGCAACAAATTGTGTTCAGTCTCGCCATTGAGAAGTGAGTGATTGAGGAGAATGGAGAGAGTGGCTTGGATCCTTGCTGTCCCCCCCCCCTCCCCCCTCGTCAGTCTCTAGTTCTCTTCTCTAGATGATGGCAGAAATTGTTCTTGAATGCACGTCACTCCCGTTGATTTCATTGGACGAGATTGGAATGAATGAGACTTGATAGAGATGGAACACTACTGAGACACTTGTCAATAGAGAAACGGAAAGATGCCTACAAATTATGCAGAGTTCATGAATGAGATTTAAATGGAGATGGGATGATCTGTGTATCCACCTATTCACATATGCTTTGTTCTAACCACTACCCACCCCACTCCCTCAAAAATACCACCTGTGCTTATGAATCTATTATATTATAAGAAGGAGTGGCTCTCTTTTGAGAACCCCATTCTTCCGATACATTTAACATTCTAAATTTGCAAGTCCATACATTATTCTCCTTTCCTTTCTCTGACTGGAATCATTCCTATTCACGGAGATGAGAGTGAAAGAGAAGCAACCACTAATGACAGTCACACTAATTAGTGTAGGAGGAAGTCATGACTATTCTAAGCAAAAGAATAACACGTGCAGGAGCAATTATTTGAATTATTTGGTACTTTCGAAATGGATAGATGATGTAGTGGCGAGCTGCAAAGGTTATGGCTACAGCGCCCCTACTATAATGGGGGGAGGGGGGGGGGGGTTAGGGGACTAGAATGACTCTGCTAGTAATCGTTTGAGAACAATGAGGAAATTGTGTGGGAGGAAGTAATTTCAGTCTCAAGTGTGGGTCTCTCGTGCACATTTGCAGAAAACCATAATTTTATCAACTTCAATATCTCTACAAATCGCTTCATCGCTATACAGACAGGAGAGATGAGTCTGCGCCCTCTCCCACTCACATGCTCTCTCGTCCACGCTAACCGGAGAGAGAGAGCGAGAGAAAGCGAGAGGGCGCTGGCTAAGGAAACGAGATATCGGGAGGAGTTAAGAGCTGCGAGTGGGTGGTTAGCCGTGTGGAGGGAGACCCGTTGGAGAGAGATCAAAGATCAAAGAGTATCGGAGAGGGAGTCATCCAAACCGCAACGGCCGTGGTTTGTCGACGCTGAAATAGAAAATTTAGTTTGAAAATATTTTTTAGTTTAGGTATTCTGACTCGCCACCTTTACCTGATACACAATTCGTTTTGAACTACGGTGCAAAACTAAAAAAAATAATTTTCGAAAATGATCCTTCTAATCTCCAAGAGTTCCATTTTTCTCCTTCCCGCCTCTACACATCAGACATCTGTATCCGGTAGAGGGCATTTCCTTTTGCTCGCATTTTCTCGCCCCCTATTTTCGTTCGTCGAAGCGATTTGAGGCAGTGCGATTTTGCTTGTGATGCTCTCGTTTTTGCGCAATCTCTCATCTGCTCATTCGTTCTGAGCAGTGCGCATTAGAGGGGAGATTCCAGAGCAGGGAGAATCAGTCCAATGGGGGATTCCAGAGAGAATCAGTCCAATGCGATTAGATGGAGGTGGGGGAATGCACTAATTCCTTCGTACTACACTTCGTAAAAAGTGAGTAGGAGAAGGGGAAGTCAGTCCCTTTCTGGGAATGATTCAAGCTAGGAATCACAGAGAATACAAGAGAAAGGGAGTGGGAGTGACATCAAATCCTACGATCCTTTTTATGCAGCGGAACGACTCTCCGATGGAATCTCTCCATGCTAGCAGTTCGGAAACGATTTCAGAAAGGAAAACATGGCCCAGTCTCTATGAGACCACTTTGAGAAGCAGGAAATGGACGACCTTTACTACTGTTTATGAAATGATGTGAACCCCCGGGGGAAAGAGATATTGGCCATGTAAAAAGGAGAAACGTGGGATGGACATCTAATTGCATTGACGTGTAATTGCTCATCCTCAAGATTAAATGCCCTCGAATTCGCTTGACATTTCACAACAATTTTGAGGATATCTATACCCTACGTGCCTTTCCTATTCCCCCATCACTGCGTTTGAGCATTTTCTATTGTTTTGGCCATGTGCGTCATTCTCAATGTCTGACTGTAGGAGAGGAAAGAAGGCCACACTAAATTGCGACTCCTACAGATCGAGCTGAGATGAGAAAGAACCGGCTAAATTGCTTCTCGACGTCACTAAATGCGCTGTAAGAACGGAGAACGAGGGCTCATTCTACGGTGAAACAGAATATAGATCATGCAGAACGAGGAGAGTGCGACTCGTGATCTCCCTACACTGTCAAAGGGTGAGATATGTAGATCTGAGATCCAGTCTAATTACTCTTTCTCTTCTTACGTCACATTCATTCTGGGATGGACAACCTTGACTTCTATCCCGCGACTCGCATTTCGCTGCGAACAACAACTCCCGTTTTAGACCCCCCCCCCCTCGCTCCTCACACCAAATGACTCCCTCTCTGTCTATTTCCGGATAAGAAACACGTGGGGAGAGGTGTCGGACATACTAAAGACTACAAACTACAAAGATCATTCCCTCACCCTTCATCGTCCTCATCATCATCGTCTGTCCTCCTCACTCGATAGAATCGCTGCATCAATCCCAATTCGCGAGGGAAGTCGAGAGTGGAATCTGAATGGAGATTGAGTAATCACTAGGCAATCAAGTCGACTAGTGATAGAGAGGCGTCATGATGGATCGATTCCAATGATTCCTCTCTAGATATATCTATATTCGGGTTCTATCCGTCAAAGATCCTTCAAAATTGATCTCTGACGGACCGAACTCATATGCGACAGTAAATTCATCATTCATCGAAGCAGCCCAATCCATCAGCGTATTTGCCATTTCAGTAATTTTGGAGCAGTTCATACTTCTCGCTATCTGAGAGATTTATCTGGGAAGATGGACTACTGCACACTAGACGAGACTAGTCTCTTCCCATATCTCACAGTTCGGAGCGAGTGAATCTCACGAGGAACTCGACAACTTGTAATAAATGGTACTCGGTATGAAGATTCAAGTATCCGCTATCTCCACTCCTCACACGTTCTCATCTATCTGAAGTTCGAGAGAGAGGGAGAGGGAGAGAGAGAGAGAGAGAGAGAGAGAGAGAGAGAGAGAGAGAGAGAGAGAGAGAGAGAGAGAGAGGGGGGGGAGAGAGAGAGGGAGAGAGGGGGGGAGAGAGAGAGAGAGAGGGAGAGAGAGGGGGGGGGGGGAGAGAGAGAGAGAGAGAGAGAGAGAGAGAGAGAGGGGGGGGGGGAGAGAGAGGGTGAAATGGAGAGGGAAGATGCTCACATAGATGTCTTTGCTGCGTGACAGTGGCAAGACACGCCAACCACAGTATCGTCCACCATAGAGAAGACATGAGGGATGGAGGGAGAGAAGGAGAGATCAGAGGGAGGAAGAACAGATCTGGAAATGGATTAATAGAGGGATGGTGAGCATGATGGAGCATCAGACGCATCTATTCCCTTCTGGCGAAAAGGAACAAGAAAAAGTGTAATCAGGACTGAATGTTCATAGAGGAAATTAGAGATGTTCTAGATATGCATGGAAAAGAGTGGCGCGTAGAGAATCAGATGAGAGAAAAAATGAGAAAATGAGATGAGGGCAGATTAGAAAGGCGAGCGAATGGAATTTTTGATCATGACGAAATACGGAGTGAAAAGAGAATAATTGGAATGGATGAGATCACTGCACTATCATATTCTGACGCCCTTTTCTACCATCTACCAGAAATCGAAGGGAGAAATCACGGGGTCCAAAAGAGGAAGAGAAGGGATAGGGGAAGAGGAGAGAGCATGGAAAAAGATGAGAGAAGAGAAGAAGTCGGAAGAAAATGAAGAAGCCGAGGACGGAAATGAACAATTTGGGAGCCGCGGCGGACGGTCGAGACGACGTTTTCAGTACTAGTCGAGGAATTTGGAGGGAGGGAAGGAGGAGGAGGAAAGGAGGTGGGGGGGGGGGGGTGGGGGAAGGGGGAATGGTACTGTCGTCCAATTGAGAATAAGCCTCAGATAAGAAAGGAGGCTTGGCACATGATAGTGAGACAACTATAATAATATCCCATTATCCCTATCTTAGGCGTCTCTAACAAGAAACGAAGCTAACAACAGAGGAGATGGGTAGCATTTGTCACCACAGAAGCGAGTAAGAACCAAGAGGAAGATGGAGCGGAAATCGGATCCCCACATGATAATCATGATGTTTATGTAGTGACACGAAATGAGAAGTATCAGGTCATTCGAGTGGGAAAAAGAGGGAGGATGAAGAAACGACCAGGTTTCTCTGGCCCCGCCCCCTTTTTGGAAAGGGAGGAGAGAGGGTGTGGAATGGGAAGACAGCTGCTGAAACTTTGATAACCCGGGAATGAGGAGAGGAAGGAGGAGGTGGGTTGACCTGTTTAGTCTGAAGGAGGAGAAGGGAAGCACCCACGCGGAATGATGAGTCTTCTAAATAATAGATCGAGCGGAAAAGAGACGATAGGGCGAATTGAAAAGACGAAAAAGTGGTCTCAGTGGGAGGGAAGGGGCTGCACAAAAAAGATGATGAGAGAGACACACTCCGAGAAGGTTATTCACACGCGTCGATGAACAGAGGGCATGGTTAGGATGATGTCATCCGATGATGGATCTCTCAAGAATGTGCAAATCAGTCGACGTTCTCTAAATGCAGTGAAGATGTGTACAGTCCGGTCAGGTCCCAATGTGAAAACTGGACTCCCCGGGCATCCCAGGGCGTCCCCCCGTGTCCCCTGGCCTTATCGCGCATCGAGGGAGCAATAAACCAAATTGAATTTTTGAAAGTCGGGTAGAGGCGATACTGAGCTATCGATTCATGTCTACATATTTTAGAATGCGGTCTCTGTTGTTTTGTAGGAAACGGGGCGAATAGTGACACAACAAAATATAAAATAAAAATAATTCGAGCGTAACTTTTCAATTTCCCATTTTGGTGAGCTCTGGTCTAAAAAAATCGACTTCTAAGAGTGAAAATGAGTCGGAAACAACTATATTCAGATAGTTCTGAATTTTCGACTTTTTGACCACAAAATGAAAATGTCATGAAAAAGTTGAAAATTATTTATTTCAAAATAATCTAACTATAAGTGATTCTGGTGCATTTTTGCACGAGGAATCCGAATTTCACAAATTGAATATGGTTTAGTACTTTCCCGAGGCGTGATAAGGCCAGGGGACACGGGGGACGCCCGGGGATGCCCGGGGAGTCCAGTTTTCACATTGGGACCTGACCGGACTGTATGATGTTCGCGCCCTTTGAAATCGCTCTAGTCTCGTAATATTGGCATTCCATTTCTCACTATCGTCCAATCTGAGATCGTCACGGATTAGTGTAAATGTCATCCATTCCATTTGAGCAAAAGCCAATAATCTCGTTCAAATTTAGTCTCGGATAGATTTACAAAAGATGGATGCATTCTGGGATCCTTTAGAATGTGCAGAAATGCATGTTCACTCGTACGTTTCGCACGTCTACACCAATTCAGATCACTAATCGAGAAAAACAACTCTTTGTCACTCAATAATTTGCTCTACACAAATCGAGTACTGGCATGCTAATGCACTCTCATCATCTCTTCTCCCTCTCCCTCACTCCCTCTCCCCTCACTCACTCCTCTCCCAGCCATGGCGAGCGGTCGCAGTCAGTTCAAGGAGTCGATCAGCAACTGCTTCGGGTGAGATCGTGACCTACCCTCCCATAACGTCAATGTATGGTCACCACTCACGGCAACTGTTCCGCACTCTTGATCGATGACTACAGTACCCCTACCGTAGCCTCTCCCTCCTTCTCAGGGTGATCAAATCGTCTCCCCCTGTGCTCTCCGTGCTGATCTACCTCGAGTTCTACATCTCCTTCATGATAACTCTCTTCGCTCTCATTGGATATTCCATCGGAGTCCAAATACTCCCACTACTGCTCATGGCTGCGCTACAGGTGAGAGGAGGGGGGGGGAGTGAGGGGAGGGAGAGAGGGCACGGTAGGGAAGGGGGGTACTGTACCAGAGGAATGATAATGTGATGGAGAAGAGAGGGGGATATCGTAGAAGATAAGAGGAGGACGAGGTTGAGTGTTGTGACTGAAAGACTAGGTGTACTCTATCAGTTGAGGGATACGGTAGGGGAACCGAGAATAGGAAACAGAGCAGTGCATTGTTTGTGATTGTTGTAGTCCGTTACTATACCGATTAGGGAGGTTCAGACTAAGAATAACCAGAAAGAATTATCGTGTCAACGTGGAAGTATGGCAATCCGAATGAGTAATGGTCTTCGTGAGAGTTGTCGACCGCTCATTAGGGGAAGGAAACGGGGGAATGAGAGGAGGAGGCAAGGTTCGGACTAATGGCGTAGAAAAAGTCAAAGGAGAAGAGAAAAAATTTGAATTCTCGCCATTGCGTATCTCAGCTCCCAGTGAAGCTAGCGACTTGAAACTTGGAATCCTCTTTCCACCCCAAAAACGAAGTTTCAAGTCGCTAGCTTCACTGGGAGCTGAGATACGCAATGGTGGGAATTCAAATGTTTTCTCTTCTCCTTTGACTTTTTCCACGCCATCAGAGGGGAGGTTCAGACTAAGAATAACTCACGTACTATTGAAGACTCTAGTTTCTGATCAATCTTCCACTGAAATGGCATAGATATTAGTTCGTCTGCGCTATGAGTGAAACAACTCCCATTGTATCACCTTACGTTCGGATGCATTTCTTCATTTAGCGCGGTGGAATGAAAGTTAGAAATGCAAACTATCTGAATCACCGACTAACTTTTTTCTTTGAGACGGCGATCGCGGTGCCCGGCTACCTCTACATGATGTGGAATGAACCCAGTTGGTTATTGTATCATGATTAGGCAATTATTAGTACTAGTATTGATCCCTCTCTTCCTCTCTTCAGAGTATATCCTCGTATTCGCACTCGTCCAATTCGCCACTTTCATCACTGAGTTCTTCTGGGCGATCGTGAAGCTGACTGGGGTTAGTGACGGGAAAATGAGAGATCAAAGATCAATTCAAAGATCAGAGATCAAAGGTCAATTCTAAGATCAGAGATCAAAGGTCAATTCTAAGAAAGGAGATCAAAGATCGCTCCTTTTCAGGTCGGCAACGGTGGCATCTCAGCCTTGCTTATCGTCCTCTCCATTCTTCAGGTACTGTAAGCGTACCGCTGTTCGAGAGAGGCACGATAGGGTTACTGTAGAGTTAACATAGACTATGGAAAACGTACAGTTGGTTTCGATGGAAAATCTTACGATTACAATAGGAAAGAGGCGGACTACAATACGGTTCTAGTACGCTCTACTATAGCATGATTAGGGCATAGGTACGGTAGGATTAGGATAGCGATGCAGTAAACTGCAGTATGATACTGTAGGGTAGAGTTGATTGTTGCAGGATAGCAGAAAGGGTTGTTTGAAAATAATTGGGTTATTTATAGGTTCTATTTTACTGTTGTTAGATGAGGGCTTGAGGTACGACGATGAGAGATGATGGTTACTGTAATATCGATTTTGTTTCTGTTGTCGAACGTGGTCGTGGCCTTCTTCTTCCGTGATCTACGCGTCGATTTCTGCTGTTGTGGAAAGGTGAGGAGGGAGAGGGAGTATTGTATGAATAGTTGGTAACTGTAGTGCAGAATGATCTGACGAGTACTGTAGGAGTACAGTAGGACAAGGTTACTGTAGGGGTATGGTGTGGCTCAATTTATGTGGCTTACAAGGAACTAATAACAGTCATAAATGTATCTATTCCATTTGAGAATCGTCGTGCTTGCGGGTTGAACAACGTTTCACTCGAGGGAGGTCTCACCCCGCCACCCGCCAATTGGGCCAGTACGTTATTCCTCTATTTTCCCGATTCAACCATCTCTTGAACATTGCTTACCTACCTTCTCAGTCTGGCTGTAGTGTTTGCTCTCGAATGGAATCAACGACAAATTATTTGGACTAATTAATAATCAAATATTTGCAGAGACGAAGCCGGCGCCATCGCTGTCCACCAGTGAGAAGAAGGTGGGACTGGGAACTAGAGATCTCGAACCTCCGGATCATAGGGAACCTCCTCGGGGTTTCGTGCAGGGTCGGGTCTCTTGAGTGGTACCGGATACTTGAGCACCGCTTCTACACTGTGCGTTCGACCGAAACGAGAGAGGAGGAATGCGAGATGGGGATAGGGGATGGAGAAAGGGCGTAGTTATTGCAAGATTCAAATGCTCAGCAACGGTAATACGGTGTTTAGTGTACTATCGTTACAAATTCGGAACAAATAAATAGATGCAGCTTTATTGAATTTTCCTAAATTTTCTGCCTTTCTTCAGAGTGTTCATTGTCAAAATATGCAGTGAATAAGATCAAGACCGAAACCATAAACCTTTTAGTTAAATAATCGATTCTACAGGTAGTACTGTTAATCGTGAAACGGTTTAATTTCTTACAATAGTATGGTAGATGTGCGGATCGTAGTGAGAATTTCGTTCTGTGATCTAGCTAGGAAACAAAATAGTACGCAGAGAGATTACTTATATGGATGGAGCTGCTCAATAACTCATAATTTGGATCGCCCAGTTGAATGCGCAGAACGTGTGATTTGAAAGAAAAGTCGCTGCTAGACTTCTGGTTCTTCGCACTGTCAGAGAGAAAGGAATCATTCTGCATTCTCTTTCCCTCCATTTATCGCCCGTCCCGCATTGATTTTGTTTGGCGACGATCTCCGATGAGCTGCGATTTCATCTGAATACACAGTGAAAGTGGTGGGGATTCTGCAGAAAAAAAGGCGCATGGCACAGCGAAAACAAGAGCCAGACAGGAGAGATCCCAGTGGAATTCACTGTGATTCCCCACCTAGGAGAGTTATGAGAAAACGAAGTCAGAGATTTCTGAGCAGCAATTCAGCCCTACATATTCGCAAAGTAGAACATTTACTAGTTGCTCAGACTTTGAGGGATCATGATTGTAATACTACGAGGAGGGTCAACGGATTTAAAAATTACGGCTAAATTAAACGATTGATTAAATATGAGGAGCCATCGCAGTCAGATAAGAAGACTCGCAAGTCTGCATTCAAGAACGCCCTTCGTCACAAGAAGAATTTAGACGTCGATGTGGAGGGAAACCCCAGCAAGTGAGTTATTGGCATGATGATGGAACCCTCCCCCCCCCCCCCCTTTGTCTGATGATCTACTGACGATTACATGGTTAAGCTAATTCCCTAGATAGTTCAGAAGAGTCACTGACAGCGAATCTTTCCGGGGAAATTTATCGATTGAATTCATTGATCATAATGTGAATCCACTATCAGGAACGGTACCGCCCACTCGCCACTCGAGAAGAACATCTTTGGAGGGATCTCAGAGGAGGAGAAAGAGAGGGCTATGCAGAAGGTATACGGTAAATATACAGTGCCAGTCAACTACTGTAACAAGCGCGTGCTAAACAACATGTGTATTGCAGCGTCTCTCCCGTATGCCAGTGCACACTCCCTCACGCAGCATGACGAGAAGCCCCGATGAGGCGAGTGACCTACCCATAGTAGCGCAGGTAGAGCTCGGAAGTAGAATTGACGTTCCAGACAGAAGTGACCCATGATGCGCACTGTATTAGCAGTTTATTCCCGCACTACTGAATAGTCTAGATTAGAAGAAATATCTTTACTTTCAGCCGCATGAACAAAAAACGCATCGAAAATTTAGTTTTGGCGTCCTCTCTCTCATTCCACGAGCAATAATATGATTGGCGAAGGATGAATTCCTACCAATGGAATTATATTCATGGTTGAGGTGCGGGTGGAGCCTGGTTCTTCCCTCTCCGACCGCGAGAATTCGGGTCGTCGTGTGACACAGAAGGGGGGACCGAAGGAACCCAAGGGATCCAAGAAGGATGCTGGTATCAAGAAAGAGGCTGGTTCCACTTCCTCGACCAGGGATGGATCCAGAGAGCGAACCTCTTCCGAATCCCTCGTCAGTGACGCTTTATTCTCTCTTTTCTCTCTCTCGCATTATTGGTTTTTCGAATGGGCTGTTAGTTCAGGCGACTTAGCGGCTTCGCTCTTTTTCAAATCTCTTGCGTTTCTAGACGAAAACAACCAAAAAAGGGTGCCAGACGAAGAGATCACGACCAAACCAGCGAGAGAATAAACATTGCTTTTTAAATCTTTTAAAGTTATTTAATCAATATACGTTCAGCGCCAGACTTCGGTGAGGATCAAGTGAAGAACCTCAATGGGACTGTCGAAGAAGTAGCATTTGTAGCTCGTCGTTTTACGTAATAATTGTTTTATCAGAATAAACGTTTTAATAGAATCGGATCATACACACTGCAATTAAGATCGGACTCATTCTACAATTCGAGCTATCTGAAAATATGTAATAGTTTATCGATCTGAGAACCCAGAATCTTCGACTTCGACTTCTGTCCAGAATATATCCGCTATTGATTGTTCTTAATTGCGTTACCTTCTTTCTGTTCATTGGGTTGTCTATCCGTGCATCGAGGGTTCAATTTTTTGAGCGGTGCAGAGTGTTGAGAGAGAGGCGTGGCGCTCTTTTGCCACCTTCCATTCACTGCAGAGACTGCGAACGAAACAGGTGCCCAAATAGAAAACGAAGATGAAGAGGAGCATTTTATCCCTTCACACCTCCCATTTCCTCATCCCATCCATCCCATCCGCCGCCTACCGTATCATCTCTCCATAGAATTCAGCTATTCCAGGTAGGCACTGAACCTTTCTGAGCCGTGTCATATTTAATTCGCGATTGTGCGTTTTTTGAACGTCTGCCAAACATATTTGCAAGACTTGAACCCAATATTTCCACATTTATCGGCGGACGTAAATATCTGGGCCAATGTAGAATTGGATACGAATATTAATACTAGAAATGGTTTTCCCGGTCCTTCTCATATTTTCTTCATTCGAATTCGTAATTACCCTGTAATTTGTAAGAAACCCGTCTTTATAGGGACATCATACATACATTTGAATTATTTCAAGTGCATAATGACCGTACCAGGTTTGAAATTTGGGACGTTAGCTCTTACTACCAATGTTGCGCTTCGTCTTGATTGGATGCCGATCTCTTGGAATGTTGAGAGGCCTTACCGCTCTTTTGAAGAAGGGGTAACACTATATTCTAACCAAAAGTTATCAAAGGAGGGTTGTGCGGTTCCGTTACCCGAACACACTTTCGAAATTTTCATGACTCAAATACTAGTTAGCACTAAGATATGAGCGATTGAATGCACGTCGAGAGATACTATAATGCAGAATGAGGCAAAGAGAGTGGATCACAGAGACAGCGTATCAAAATTGAGAGCGAAGATTTGCATCCACGGTCGTGTTCCTCTCTCTTAATACTACCCTTATGGTGATATTGAAGACTGTAATATGCGAACAGATAGTGCGACCAGAATTCTGCGACTCTATTCAATTTCCGTCCTTTCTTGTAAAACTACAAACTAAACTAAATGAGAAATCAATCTCTCTTTATTTTGTACTCTTTGAATTCAATTATTTTATCGAAAACTGACACCATTGCAAACTAAATACTTATTATAGCACCGTCAAGTACAGAAGCAAAAAAATCACTTCAACATCTTATGATGTTAGCTTGCCGAACAAGAGAAGTTTATATTTCATTTGTTGATGCGAAATTTTTTTTATTGCAGAGACGAAGTTGAAGGTCGCGAAGCAAACACTTCTACTTTCTATTATCGTTTCATGTTGATTGTACACTTACTGTTTGAGGCGGATTCTCGGATGAATTAAACTATTTCAAAGGCAAAACTAATCATTTTTCTAGCGACTACAACAGTCGAGCCCAGTACATCTACAGTGGAAGCAACGACGACTAATCAACCCACTACAACAGCTGGTATGTTTTTTTTAAAAGTTCGTCAGTGTAACTTTCGGAAGAAGAATAAGCACAAAAATTTAAAATTAATTCATACTTATCACGCGTCTTCAGACCAATAGCACAAAATCAACCCCGGAAATAGCTGCACAAATTATGCTTGACAACAAAATCATTGATCGATTTCAGAGCTAAGAGCGAGTGATATTCACGAAAGAACCTGAAAATGACCCTTTTTCATTATCCCAGCGACACCAATTTTGAGAATTATACACAATATAAATTAAAAATTTAATTGAATTACATCCTACTAGAACCAACCACCACGCTCGAACCCACGGCTACTGTCATCACGTCAACCACGGAGGAGCCGACCACCACCGTCATCACATCAACCACGGAGGAGCCGACCACCACCGGCATCACGTCGACCACGGAAGAGCCGACCACCACCGTCATCACGTCGACCACTGAAGAGCCGACCACCACCGTCATCACGTCGACCACGGAGGAGCCGACCACCACCGTCATCACGTCAACCACGGAGGAGCCAACCACCACCGTCATCACGTCCACGACCGAGGAGCCGACCACCACCGTCATCACGTCGACCACGGAGGAGCCGATCACCACCGTCATCACGTCAACCACGGAGGAGCCGCCCACCACCGTCATCACGTCCACGACCGAGGAGCCGACCACCACCGTCATCACGTCAACCACGGAGGAGCCGACCACCACCGTCATCACGTCCACGACCGAGGAGCCAACCACCACCGTCATCACGTCCACGACCGAGGAGCCGACAACCACCGTCATCACGTCGACAACGGAGGAGCCGACCACCACCGTCATTACTTCGACTACCATGGGCAAATTTTGATCTCATTATCTCGACCAAAAATATAATGGGATTGATAGTTGCTCTGAAAAATACGAACTGCTCTGAAAAATACGATCTTGAAATTCATCAACGGATTTTACACCCACAATCGAATATTCAAAAATAGTATTCAATTCCCACGCGAACACACTCCTTATGTACTGAATGATGAATGATCGCTTTCAGAGCCAACAACGACGGTTGCTTCAACATCTACCGAAGAACCCACAACTACGACTGGTTAGTTTTTTAATAAGACATTCACTATAAAATCCGAAAATTCAGTTAGAAAATGACGTTTCATTAGTCCAGCGAAACCAATTTTGAAGTCTTTGATTACACACAATATATATTGATGAATTTAAAAATATAATTGAAATACATCATACTAGAACCAACCACCACGCTCGAACCCACGACTACTGTCATCACGTCAACCACGGAGGAGCCGACCACCACCGTCATCACGTCAACCACGGAGGAGCCAACCACCACCGTCATCACGTCAACCACGGAGGAGCCGACCACCACCGTCATCACGTCGACCACGGAGGAGCCGATCACCACCGTCATCACGTCGACCACGGAGGAGCCGACCACCACCGTCATCACGTCAACCACGAAGGAGCCGACTACCACCGTCATCACGTCAACCACGGAGGAGCCGACCACCACCGTCATCACGTCGACAACCGAGGAGCCGACCTCCACCGTCATAACATCAACCACGGAAGAGCCGACCACCACCGTCATCACGTCGACCACGGAGGAGCCGACCACCACTGTCATCACGTCAACCACGGAGGAGCCGACCACCACCGTCATCACGTCAACCACGGAGGAGCCAACCACCACCGTCATAACATCAACCACGGAAGAGCCGACCACCACCGTCATCACGTCGACCACGGAGGAGCCGACCACCACCGTCATCACGTCAACCACGGAGGAGCCTACGACCACCGTTAACACGTCGACCACGGAGGAGCCGACCACCACCGTCATCACGTCGACAACCGAGGAGCCGCCCACCACCGTCATCACGTCGACAACCGAGGGGCCGACCACCACCGTCATCACGTCGACAACCGAGGAGCCGACCACCACCGTAATCACGTCAACCACGGAGGAGCCGACCACCACCGTCATCACGTCGACCACGGAGGAGCCGATCACCACCGTCATCACGTCGACCACGGAGGAGCCGACCACCACCGTCATCACGTCGACCACGGAGGAGCCGACCACCACCGTCATCACGTCAACCACGGAGGAGCCTACGACCACCGTTAACACGTCGACCACGGAGGAGCCGACCACCACCGTCATCACGTCGACAACCGAGGAGCCGCCCACCACCGTCATCACGTCGACAACCGAGGGGCCGACCACCACCGTCATCACGTCGACAACCGAGGAGCCGACCACCACCGTAATCACGTCAACCACGGAGGAGCCGACCACCACCGTCATCACGTCGACCACGGAGGAGCCGATCACCACCGTCATCACGTCGACCACGGAGGAGCCGACCACCACCGTCATCACGTCGACAACCGAGGAGCCGACCACCACCGTCATCACGTCGACAACCGAGGAGCCGACCACCACCGTCATCACGTCGACAACCGAGGGTCCGACCACCACCGTCATCACGTCGACAACCGAGGAGCCGACCACCACCGTCATCACGTCGACAACCGAGGAGCCGACCACCACCGTCATTACTTCGACTACCATGGGCAAGTTTTGATCTCATTATCTCGACCAAAAATATAATGGGATTGATAGTTGCTCTGAAAAATACGAACTGCTCTAAAAAATACGATCTTGAAATTCATCAACGGATTTTACATCCACAATCGAATCTTCAAAAATAGTATTCAATTCCCACGCGAACACACTCCTTATGTACTGAATGATGAATTATCGCTTTCAGAGCCAACAACGACAGTTGCTTCAACATCTACAGAAGAACCCACAACTACGACTGGTTAGTTTTTTAATGAGATATTCACTATAGAATCCGAAAATGCAGTTAGAAAATGACGTTTCATTAGTCCAGCGAAACCAATTTTGAAGTCTTTGATTACACACAATATATATTGATGAATTTAAAAATATAATTGAAATACATCATACTAGAACCAACCACCACGCTCGAACCCACGACTACTGTCATCACGTCGACCACGGAGGAGCCGACCACCACCGTCATCACGTCAACCACGGAGGAGCCGACTACCACCGTCATCACGTCAACCACGGAGGAGCCGACCACCACCGTCATCACGTCGACAACCGAGGAGCCGACCTCCACCGTCATAACATCAACCACGGAAGAGCCGACCACCACCGTCATCACGTCGACCACGGAGGAGCCGACCACCACTGTCATCACGTCAACCACGGAGGAGCCGACCACCACCGTCATCACGTCAACCACGGAGGAGCCAACCACCACCGTCATAACATCAACCACGGAAGAGCCGACCACCACCGTCATCACGTCGACCACGGAGGAGCCGACCACCACCGTCATCACGTCAACCACGGAGGAGCCTACGACCACCGTTAACACGTCGACCACGGAGGAGCCGACCACCACCGTCATCACGTCGACAACCGAGGAGCCGCCCACCACCGTCATCACGTCGACAACCGAGGGGCCGACCACCACCGTCATCACGTCGACAACCGAGGAGCCGACCACCACCGTAATCACGTCAACCACGGAGGAGCCGACCACCACCGTCATCACGTCGACCACGGAGGAGCCGATCACCACCGTCATCACGTCGACCACGGAGGAGCCGACCACCACCGTCATCACGTCGACAACCGAGGAGCCGACCACCACCGTCATCACGTCGACAACCGAGGAGCCGACCACCACCGTCATCACGTCGACAACCGAGGAGCCGACCACCACCGTCATCACGTCGACAACCGAGGGGCCGACCACCACCGTCATCACGTCGACAACCGAGGAGCCGACCACCACCGTCATCACGTCGACAACCGAGGAGCCGACCACCACCGTCATTACTTCGACTACCATGGGCAAGTTTTGATCTCATTATCTCGACCAAAAATATAATGGGATTGATAGTTGCTCTGAAAAATACGAACTGCTCTAAAAAATACGATCTTGAAATTCATCAACGGATTTTACATCCACAATCGAATCTTCAAAAATAGTATTCAATTCCCACGCGAACACACTCCTTATGTACTGAATGATGAATTATCGTTTTCAGAGCCAACAACGACGGTTGCTTCAACATCTACAGAAGAACCCACAACTACGACTGGTTAGTTTTTTAATGAGATATTCACTATAGAATCCGAAAATTCAGTTAGAAAATGATGATTCATTAGTCCAGCGAAACCAATTTTGAAGTCTTTGATTACACACAATATAAATTGATGAATTTAAAAATATTATTGAAATACATCATACTAGAACCAACCACCACGCTCGAACCCACGACTAATGTCATCACGTCAACCACGGAGGAGCCGACCACCACCGTCATCACGTCAACCACGGAGGAGCCGACCACCACCGTCATCACGTCAACCACGGAGGAACCGCCCACCACCGTCATCACGTCGACCACGGAGGAGCCGATCACCACCGTCATCACGTCAACCACGGAGGAGCCGACCACCACCGTCATCACGTCAACCACGGAGGAGCCGACCACCACCGTCATCACGTCAACCACGGAGGAACCGCCCACCACCGTCATCACGTCGACCACGGAGGAGCCGATCACCACCGTCATCACGTCAACCACGGAGGAGCCGACCACCACCGTCATCACGTCAACCACGGAGGAGCCAACCACCACCGTCATCACGTCGACCACGGAGGAGCCGACCACCACTGTCATCACGTCAACTACGGAGGAGCCGACCACCACCGTCATCACGTCAACCACGGAGGAGCCGACCACCACCGTCATCACGTCAACCACGGAGGAGCCGACCACCACCGTCATCACGTCAACCACGGAGGAGCCAACCACCACCGTCATCACGTCGACCACGGAAGAGCCGACCACCACCGTAATCACGTCGACCACGGAGGAGCCGACGACCACCGTCATCACGTCGACCACGGAAGAGCCGACCACCACCGTAATCACGTCGACCACGGAGGAGCCGACCACCACCGTCATCACGTCGACCACGGAGGAGCCGACCACCACCGTCATCACGTCGACAACGGAGGAGCCGACCACCACCGTCATCACGTCAACCACGGAGGAGCCGACCACCACCGTCATCACGTCGACCACGGAGGAGCCGACGACCACCGTCA
Source organism: Pristionchus entomophagus (assembly GCA_036245825.1). Classification (NCBI taxonomy): domain Eukaryota; kingdom Metazoa; phylum Nematoda; class Chromadorea; order Rhabditida; family Neodiplogasteridae; genus Pristionchus; species Pristionchus entomophagus. Next base: position 15,608,550 of record BTSX01000001.1, on the reverse strand, counting down.
TCACGTCGACCACGGAGGAGCCGACCACCACCGTCATCACGTCAACCACGGAGGAGCCGACTACCACCGTCATCACGTCAACCACGGAGGAGCCGACCACCACCGTCATCACGTCGACAACCGAGGAGCCGACCTCCACCGTCATAACATCAACCACGGAAGAGCCGACCACCACCGTCATCACGTCGACCACGGAGGAGCCGACCACCACTGTCATCACGTCAACCACGGAGGAGCCGACCACCACCGTCATCACGTCAACCACGGAGGAGCCAACCACCACCGTCATAACATCAACCACGGAAGAGCCGACCACCACCGTCATCACGTCGACCACGGAGGAGCCGACCACCACCGTCATCACGTCAACCACGGAGGAGCCTACGACCACCGTTAACACGTCGACCACGGAGGAGCCGACCACCACCGTCATCACGTCGACAACCGAGGAGCCGCCCACCACCGTCATCACGTCGACAACCGAGGGGCCGACCACCACCGTCATCACGTCGACAACCGAGGAGCCGACCACCACCGTAATCACGTCAACCACGGAGGAGCCGACCACCACCGTCATCACGTCGACCACGGAGGAGCCGATCACCACCGTCATCACGTCGACCACGGAGGAGCCGACCACCACCGTCATCACGTCGACAACCGAGGAGCCGACCACCACCGTCATCACGTCGACAACCGAGGAGCCGACCACCACCGTCATCACGTCGACAACCGAGGAGCCGACCACCACCGTCATCACGTCGACAACCGAGGGGCCGACCACCACCGTCATCACGTCGACAACCGAGGAGCCGACCACCACCGTCATCACGTCGACAACCGAGGAGCCGACCACCACCGTCATTACTTCGACTACCATGGGCAAGTTTTGATCTCATTATCTCGACCAAAAATATAATGGGATTGATAGTTGCTCTGAAAAATACGAACTGCTCTAAAAAATACGATCTTGAAATTCATCAACGGATTTTACATCCACAATCGAATCTTCAAAAATAGTATTCAATTCCCACGCGAACACACTCCTTATGTACTGAATGATGAATTATCGCTTTCAGAGCCAACAACGACGGTTGCTTCAACATCTACAGAAGAACCCACAACTACGACTGGTTAGTTTTTTAATGAGATATTCACTATAGAATCCGAAAATTCAGTTAGAAAATGATGATTCATTAGTCCAGCGAAACCAATTTTGAAGTCTTTGATTACACACAATATAAATTGATGAATTTAAAAATATTATTGAAATACATCATACTAGAACCAACCACCACGCTCGAACCCACGACTAATGTCATCACGTCAACCACGGAGGAGCCGACCACCACCGTCATCACGTCAACCACGGAGGAGCCGACCACCACCGTCATCACGTCAACCACGGAGGAACCGCCCACCACCGTCATCACGTCGACCACGGAGGAGCCGATCACCACCGTCATCACGTCAACCACGGAGGAGCCGACCACCACCGTCATCACGTCAACCACGGAGGAGCCGACCACCACCGTCATCACGTCAACCACGGAGGAACCGCCCACCACCGTCATCACGTCGACCACGGAGGAGCCGATCACCACCGTCATCACGTCAACCACGGAGGAGCCGACCACCACCGTCATCACGTCAACCACGGAGGAGCCAACCACCACCGTCATCACGTCGACCACGGAGGAGCCGACCACCACTGTCATCACGTCAACTACGGAGGAGCCGACCACCACCGTCATCACGTCAACCACGGAGGAGCCGACCACCACCGTCATCACGTCAACCACGGAGGAGCCGACCACCACCGTCATCACGTCAACCACGGAGGAGCCAACCACCACCGTCATCACGTCGACCACGGAAGAGCCGACCACCACCGTAATCACGTCGACCACGGAGGAGCCGACGACCACCGTCATCACGTCGACCACGGAAGAGCCGACCACCACCGTAATCACGTCGACCACGGAGGAGCCGACCACCACCGTCATCACGTCGACCACGGAGGAGCCGACCACCACCGTCATCACGTCGACAACGGAGGAGCCGACCACCACCGTCATCACGTCAACCACGGAGGAGCCGACCACCACCGTCATCACGTCGACCACGGAGGAGCCGACGACCACCGTCATCACGTCGACCACGGAGGAGCCGACTACCACCGTCATCACGTCGACCACGGAGGAGCCGACCACCACCGTCATCACGTCGACCACGGAGGAGCCGACCACCACCGTCATCACGTCGACAACGGAGGAGCCGACCACCACCGTCATCACGTCGACCACGGAGGAGCCGACCACCACCGTCATCACGTCGACCACGGAGGAGCCGACCACCACCGTCATCACGTCCACGACCGAGGAGCCGACCACCACCGTCATCACGTCCACGACCGAGGAGCCGACCACCACCGTCATCACGTCGACCACGGAGGAGCCGACCACCACCGTCATTACTTCGACTACCATGGGCAAGTTTTGATCTCATTATCTGGACTCAACAATATAATGGGATTGATAGTTGCTCTGAAAAAATACGAACTGTTCTGAAAAATATGATCTTGAAATTCATCAACGGATTTTACGTCCACAATCTAATCTTCAAAAATAGTATTCAATTCCAACGCGAAACACAATCCTTATGTACTGAATGATGAATGCTCGCTTTCAGAGCCAACAACGACGGTTGCTTCAACATCTACAGAAGAACCCACAACTACGACTGGTTAGTTTTTTAATGAGACATTCACTATAGAATCCGAAAATTCAGTTAGCAAATGATGATTCATTAGCCCAGCGAAACCAATTTTCAAGCCTTTGATTACACACAATATAAATTGCTGAATTTAAAAATATAATTGAAATACATCATACTAGAACCAACCACCACGCTCGAACCCACGACTACTGTCATCACGTCAACCACGGAGGAGCCGACCACCATCGTCATCACGTCGACCACGGAGGAGCCGACCACCACCGTCATCACGTCAACCACGGAAGAGCCGACCACCACCGTCATCACGTCGACCACTGAGGAGCCGACCACCACCGTCATCACGTCGACCACGGAGGAGCCGACCACCACCGTCATCACGTCGACCACGGAGGAGCCGACCACCACCGTCATTACTTCGACTACCATGGGCAAGTTTTGATCTCATTATCTGGACTCAACAATATAATGGGATTGATAGTTGCTCTGAAAAAATACGAACTGTTCTGAAAAATATGATCTTGAAATTCATCAACGGATTTTACGTCCACAATCTAATCTTCAAAAATAGTATTCAATTCCAACGCGAAACACAATCCTTATGTACTGAATGATGAATGCTCGCTTTCAGAGCCAACAACGACGGTTGCTTCAACATCTACAGAAGAACCCACAACTACGACTGGTTAGTTTTTTAATGAGACATTCACTATAGAATCCGAAAATTCAGTTAGCAAATGATGATTCATTAGCCCAGCGAAACCAATTTTCAAGCCTTTGATTACACACAATATAAATTGCTGAATTTAAAAATATAATTGAAATACATCATACTAGAACCAACCACCACGCTCGAACCCACGACTACTGTCATCACGTCAACCACGGAGGAGCCGACCACCATCGTCATCACGTCGACCACGGAGGAGCCGACCACCACCGTCATCACGTCAACCACGGAAGAGCCGACCACCACCGTCATCACGTCGACCACTGAGGAGCCGACCACCACCGTCATCACGTCGACCACGGAGGAGCCGACCACCACCGTCATCACGTCGACCACGGAGGAGCCGACCACCACCGTCATCACGTCAACCACGGAGGAGCCGACCACCACCGTCATCACGTCAACCACGGAGGAGCCGACCACCACCGTCATCACGTCGACAACCGAGGAGCCGACCACCACCGCCATCAAGTCGACAACCGAGGAGCCGACCACCACCGTCATCACGTCAACCACGGAGGAGCCGACCACCACCGTCATCACGTCGACAACCGAGGAGCCGACCACCACCGCCATCACGTCGACAACCGAGGAGCCGACCACCACCGTCATCACGTCGACCACTGAGGAGCCGACCACCACCGTCATCACGTCGACCACGGAGGAGCCGACCACCACCGTCATCACGTCGACCACGGAGGAGCCGACCACCACCGTCATCACGTCGACCACGGAGGAGCCGACCACCACCGTCATCACGTCAACCACGGAGGAGCCAACCACCACCGTCATCACGTCGACCACGGAGGAGCCGACCACCACTGTCATCACGTCAACTACGGAGGAGCCGACCACCACCGTCATCACGTCAACCACGGAGGAGCCGACCACCACCGTCATCACGTCAACCACGGAGGAGCCGCCCACCACCGTCATCACGTCGACCACGGAGGAGCCGATCACCACCGTCATCACGTCAACCACGGAGGAGCCGACCACCACCGTCATCACGTCAACCACGGAGGAGCCGACCACCACCGTCATCACGTCAACCACGGAGGAGCCAACCACCACCGTCATCACGTCGACCACGGAGGAGCCGACCACCACTGTCATCACGTCAACTACGGAGGAGCCGACCACCACCGTCATCACGTCAACCACGGAGGAGCCGACCACCACCGTCATCACGTCAACCACGGAGGAGCCGACCACCACCGTCATCACGTCAACCACGGAGGAGCCAACCACCACCGTCATCACGTCGACCACGGAAGAGCCGACCACCACCGTAATCACGTCGACCACGGAGGAGCCGACGACCACCGTCATCACGTCGACCACGGAGGAGCCGACTACCACCGTCATCACGTCGACCACGGAGGAGCCGACCACCACCGTCATCACGTCGACCACGGAGGAGCCGACCACCACCGTCATCACGTCGACAACGGAGGAGCCGACCACCACCGTCATCACGTCGACCACGGAGGAGCCGACCACCACCGTCATCACGTCGACCACGGAGGAGCCGACCACCACCGTCATCACGTCCACGACCGAGGAGCCGACCACCACCGTCATCACGTCCACGACCGAGGAGCCGACCACCACCGTCATCACGTCGACCACGGAGGAGCCGACCACCACCGTCATTACTTCGACTACCATGGGCAAGTTTTGATCTCATTATCTGGACTCAAAAATATAATGGGATTGATAGTTGCTCTGAAAAAATACGAACTGTTCTGAAAAATATGATCTTGAAATTCATCAACGGATTTTACGTCCACAATCTAATCTTCAAAAATAGTATTCAATTCCAACGCGAAACACAATCCTTATGTACTGAATGATGAATGCTCGCTTTCAGAGCCAACAACGACGGTTGCTTCAACATCTACAGAAGAACCCACAACTACGACTGGTTAGTTTTTTAATAAGACATTCACTATAAAATCCGAAAATTCAGTTAGAAAATGACGTTTCATTAGTCCAGCGAAACCAATTTTGAAGTCTTTGATTACACACAATATATATTGATGAATTTAAAAATATAATTGAAATACATCATACTAGAACCAACCACCACGCTCGAACCCACGACTACTGTCATCACGTCAACCACGGAGGAGCCGACCACCACCGTCATCACGTCAACCACGGAGGAGCCAACCACCACGGTCATCACGTCAACCACGGAGGAGCCGACCACCACCGTCATCACGTCGACCACGGAGGAGCCGATCACCACCGTCATCACGTCGACCACGGAGGAGCCGACCACCACCGTCATCACGTCAACCACGGAGGAGCCGACTACCACCGTCATCACGTCAACCACGGAGGAGCCGACCACCACCGTCATCACGTCGACAACCGAGGAGCCGACCTCCACCGTCATAACATCAACCACGGAAGAGCCGACCACCACCGTCATCACGTCGACCACGGAGGAGCCGACCACCACTGTCATCACGTCAACTACGGAAGAGCCGACCACCACCGTCATCACGTCGACCACTGAGGAGCCGACCACCACCGTCATCACGTCGACCACGGAGGAGCCGACCACCACCGTCATCACGTCGACCACGGAGGAGCCGACCACCACCGTCATCACGTCAACCACGGAGGAGCCGACCACCACCGTCATCACGTCAACCACGGAGGAGCCGACCACCACCGTCATCACGTCGACAACCGAGGAGCCGACCACCACCGCCATCACGTCGACAACCGAGGAGCCGACCACCACCGTCATCACGTCAACCACGGAGGAGCCGACCACCACCGTCATCACGTCGACAACCGAGGAGCCGACCACCACCGCCATCACGTCGACAACCGAGGAGCCGACCACCACCGTCATCACGTCGACCACGGAGGAGCCGACCACCACCGTCATTACTTCGACTACCATGGGCAAGTTTTGATCTCATTATCTGGACTCAAAAATATAATGGGATTGATAGTTGCTCTGAAAAAATACGAACTGTTCTGAAAAATACGATCTTGAAATTCATCAACGGATTTTACGTCCACAATCTAATCTTCAAAAATAGTATTCAATTCCAACGCGAAACACAATCCTTATGTACTGAATGATGAATGCTCGCTTTCAGAGCCAACAACGACGGTTGCTTCAACATCTACAGAAGAACCCACAACTACGACTGGTTAGTTTTTTAATGAGACATTCACTATAGAATCCGAAAATTCAGTTAGAAAATGATGATTCATTAGCCCAGCGAAACCAATTTTCAAGCCTTTGATTACACACAATATAAATTGCTGAATTTAAAAATATAATTGAAATACATCATACTAGAACCAACCACCACGCTCGAACCCACGACTACTGTCATCACGTCAACCACGGAGGAGCCGACCACCACCGTGATCACGTCGACCACGGAGGAGCCGACCACCACCGTCATCACGTCAACCACGGAGGAGCCGACCACCACCGTCATCACGTCGACCACGGAGGAGCCGATCACCACCGTCATCACGTCGACCACGGAGGAGCCGACCACCACCGTCATCACGTCAACCACGGAGGAGCCGACTACCACCGTCATCACGTCAACCACGGAGGAGCCGACCACCACCGTCATCACGTCGACAACCGAGGAGCCGACCTCCACCGTCATAACATCAACCACGGAAGAGCCGACCACCACCGTCATCACGTCGACCACGGAGGAGCCGACCACCACTGTCATCACGTCAACCACGGAAGAGCCGACCACCACCGTCATCACGTCGACCACTGAGGAGCCGACCACCACCGTCATCACGTCGACCACGGAGGAGCCGACCACCACCGTCATCACGTCGACCACGGAGGAGCCGACCACCACCGTCATCACGTCAACCACGGAGGAGCCGACCACCACCGTCATCACGTCAACCACGGAGGAGCCGACCACCACCGTCATCACGTCGACAACCGAGGAGCCGACCACCACCGCCATCACGTCGACAACCGAGGAGCCGACCACCACCGTCATCGCGTCAACCACGGAGGAGCCGACCACCACCGTCATCACGTCGACAACCGAGGAGCCGACCACCACCGCCATCACGTCGACAACCGAGGAGCCGACCACCACCGTCATCACGTCGACCACGGAGGAGCCGACCACCACCGTCATTACTTCGACTACCATGGGCAAGTTTTGATCTCATTATCTGGACCCAAAAATATAATGGGATTGATAGTTGCTCTGAAAAAATACGAACTGTTCTGAAAAATACGATCTTGAAATTCATCAACGGATTTTACGTCCACAATCTAATCTTCAAAAATAGTATTCAATTCCAACGCGAAACACAATCCTTATGTACTGAATGATGAATGCTCGCTTTCAGAGCCAACAACGACGGTTGCTTCAACATCTACAGAAGAACCCACAACTACGACTGGTTAGTTTTTTAATGAGACATTCACTATAGAATCCGAAAATTCAGTTAGAAAATGATGATTCATTAGCCCAGCGAAACCAATTTTCAAGCCTTTGATTACACACAATATAAATTGTTGAATTTAAAAATATAATTGAAATACATCATACTAGAACCAACCACCACGCTCGAACCCACGACTACTGTCATCACGTCAACCACGGAGGAGCCGACCACCACCGTCATCACGTCGACCACGGAGGAGCCGACCACCACCGTCATCACGTCAACCACGGAGGAGCCGACCACCACCGTCATCACGTCAACCACGGAGGAGCCGACCACCACCGTCATCACGTCAACCACGGAGGAGCCGACCACCACCGTCATCACGTCGACAACCGAGGAGCCGACCACCACCGCCATCACGTCGACAACCGAGGAGCCGACCACCACCGTCATCACGTCAACCACGGAGGAGCCGACCACCACCGTCATCACGTCGACAACCGAGGAGCCGACCACCACCGCCATCACGTCGACAACCGAGGAGCCGACCACCACCGTCATCACGTCGACCACGGAGGAGCCGACCACCACCGTCATTACTTCGACTACCATGGGCAAGTTTTGATCTCATTATCTGGACCCAAAAATATAATGGGATTGATAGTTGCTCTGAAAAAATACGAACTGTTCTGAAAAATACGATCTTGAAATTCATCAACGGATTTTACGTCCACAATCTAATCTTCAAAAATAGTATTCAATTCCAACGCGAAACACAATCCTTATGTACTGAATGATGAATGCTCGCTTTCAGAGCCAACAACGACGGTTGCTTCAACATCTACAGAAGAACCCACAACTACGACTGGTTAGTTTTTTAATGAGACATTCACTATAGAATCCGAAAATTCAGTTAGAAAATGATGATTCATTAGCCCAGCGAAACCAATTTTCAAGCCTTTGATTACACACAATATAAATTGCTGAATTTAAAAATATAATTGAAATACATCATACTAGAACCAACCACCACGCTCGAACCCACGACTACTGTCATCACGTCAACCACGGAGGAGCCGACCACCACCGTTATCACGTCGACCACGGAGGAGCCGACCACCACCGTCATCACGTCAACCACGGAGGAGCCGACCACCACCGTCATCACGTCAACCACGGAGGAGCCGACCACCACCGTCATCACGTCGACCACGGAGGAGCCGACCACCACCGTCATCACGTCAACCACGGAGGAGCCGACCACCACCGTCATCACGTCAACCACGGAGGAGCCGACCACCACCGTCATCACGTCAACCACGGAGGAGCCGACCACCACCGTCATCACGTCGACAACCGAGGAGCCGACCACCACCGCCATCACGTCGACAACCGAGGAGCCGACCACCACCGTCATCACGTCGACCACGGAGGAGCCGACCACCACCGTCATTACTTCGACTACCATGGGCAAGTTTTGATCTCATTATCTGGACACAAAAATATAATGGGATTGATAGTTGCTCTGAAAAAATACGAACTGTTCTGAAAAATACGATCTTGAAATTCATCAACGGATTTTACGTCCACAATCTAATCTTCAAAAATAGTATTCAATTCCAACGCGAAACACAATCCTTATGTACTGAATGATGAATGCTCGCTTTCAGAGCCAACAACGACGGTTGCTTCAACATCTACAGAAGAACCCACAACTACGACTGGTTAGTTTTTTAATAAGACATTCACTATAAAATCCGAAAATTCAGTTAGAAAATGACGTTTCATTAGTCCAGCGAAACCAATTTTGAAGTCTTTGATTACACACAATATATATTGATGAATTTAAAAATATAATTGAAATACATCATACTAGAACCAACCACCACGCTCGAACCCACGACTACTGTCATCACGTCAACCACGGAGGAGCCGACCACCACCGTCATCACGTCAACCACGGAGGAGCCAACCACCACCGTCATCACGTCAACCACGGAGGAGCCGACCACCACCGTCATCACGTCGACCACGGAGGAGCCGATCACCACCGTCATCACGTCGACCACGGAGGAGCCGACCACCACCGTCATCACGTCAACCACGGAGGAGCCGACTACCACCGTCATCACGTCAACCACGGAGGAGCCGACCACCACCGTCATCACGTCGACAACCGAGGAGCCGACCTCCACCGTCATAACATCAACCACGGAAGAGCCGACCACCACCGTCATCACGTCGACCACGGAGGAGCCGACCACCACCGTCATCACGTCAACCACGGAGGAGCCGACCACCACCGTCATCACGTCAACCACGGAGGAGCCGACCACCACCGTCATCACGTCGACAACCGAGGAGCCGACCACCACCGTCATCACGTCAACCACGGAGGAGCCGACCACCACCGTCATCACGTCGACAACCGAGGAGCCGACCACCACCGCCATCACGTCGACAACCGAGGAGCCGACCACCACCGTCATCACGTCGACCACGGAGGAGCCGACCACCACCGTCATTACTTCGACTACCATGGGCAAGTTTTGATCTCATTATCTGGACCCAAAAATATAATGGGATTGATAGTTGCTCTGAAAAAATACGAACTGTTCTGAAAAATACGATCTTGAAATTCATCAACGGATTTTACGTCCACAATCTAATCTTCAAAAATAGTATTCAATTCCAACGCGAAACACAATCCTTATGTACTGAATGATGAATGCTCACTTTCAGAGCCAACAACGACGGTTGCTTCAACATCTACAGAAGAACCCACAACTACGACTGGTTAGTTTTTTAATGAGACATTCACTATAAAATCCGAAAATTCAGTTAGAAAATGACGATTCATTAGCCCAGCGAAACCAATTTTCAAGCCTTTGATTACACACAATATAAATTGCTGAATTTAAAAATATAATTGAAATACATCATACTAGAACCAACCACCACGCTCGAACCCACGACTACTGTCATCACGTCAACCACGGAGGAGCCGACCACCACCGTCATCACGTCGACCACGGAGGAGCCGACCACCACCGTCATCACGTCGACAACCGAGGAGCCGACCACCACCGCCATCACGTCGACAACCGAGGAGCCGACCACCACCGTGATCACGTCGACCACTGAGGAGCCGACCACCACCGTCATCACGTCAACCACGGAGGAGCCGACCACCACCGTCATCACGTCAACCACGGAGGAGCCGACCACCACCGCCATTACGTCGACAACCGAGGAGCCGACCACCACCGTCATCACGTCGACAACCGAGGAGCCGACCACCACCGTCATCACGTCGACCACGGAGGAGCCGACCACCACCGTCATTACTTCGACTACCATGGGCGAGTTTTGATCTCATTATCTGGACCCAAAAATATAATGGGATTGATAGTTGCTCTGAAAAAATACGAACTGTTCCGAAAAATACGATCTTGAAATTCATCAACGGATTTTACGTCCACAATCTAATCTTCAAAAATAGTATTCAATTCCAACGCGAAACACAATCCTTATGTACTGAATGATGAATGCTCACTTTCAGAGCCAACAACGACGGTTGCTTCAACATCTACAGAAGAACCCACAACTACGACTGGTTAGTTTTTTAATGAGACATTCACTATAAAATCCGAAAATTCAGTTAGAAAATGACGATTCATTAGCCCAGCGAAACCAATTTTCAAGCCTTTGATTACACACAATATAAATTGCTGAATTTAAAAATATAATTGAAATACATCATACTAGAACCAACCACCACGCTCGAACCCACGACTACTGTCATCACGTCAACCACGGAGGAGCCGACCACCACCGTCATCACGTCGACCACGGAGGAGCCGACCACCACCGTCATCACGTCGACAACCGAGGAGCCGACCACCACCGTCATCACGTCAACCACGGAGGAGCCGACCACCACCGTCATCACGTCAACCACGGAGGAGCCGACCACCACCGTCATCACGTCGACCACGGAGGAGCCGACCACCACCGTCATCACGTCAACCACGGAGGAGCCGACCACCACCGTCATCACGTCAACCACGGAGGAGCCGACCACCACCGTCATCACGTCAACCACGGAGGAGCCGACCACCACCGTCATCACGTCGACCACGGAGGAGCCGACCACCACCGTCATCACGTCGACAACCGAGGAGCCGACCACCACCGTCATCACGTCAACCACGGAGGAGCCGACCACCACCGTCATCACGTCAACCACGGAGGAGCCGACCACCACCGTCATCACGTCAACCACGGAGGAGCCGACCACCACCGTCATCACGTCGACCACGGAGGAGCCGACCACCACCGTCATCACGTCGACTACCGAGGAGCCGACCACCACCGTCATAACGTCAACCACGGAGGAGCCGACCACCACCGTCATCACGTCAACCACGGAGGAGCCGACCACCACCGTCATCACGTCAACCACGGGGGAGCCAACCACCACCGCCATCACGTCGACAACCGAGGAGCCGACCACCACCGTCATCACGTCGACCACGGAGGAGCCGACCACCACCGTCATCACGTCAACCACGGAGGAGCCGACCACCACCGTCATCACGTCGACAACCGAGGAGCCGACCACCACCGTCATCACGTCGACAACCGAGGAGCCGACCACCACCGTCATCACGTCGACCACGGAGGAGCCGACCACCACCGTCATCACGTCGACAACCGAGGAGCCGACCACCACCGCCATCACGTCGACAACCGAGGAGCCGACCACCACCGTCATCACGTCGACAACCGAGGAGCCGACCACCACCGTCATCACGTCGACCACGGAGGAGCCGACCACCACCGTCATTACTTCGACTACCATGGGCAAGTTTTGATCTCATTATCTGGAACCAAAAATATAATGGGATTGATAGTTGCTCTGAAAAAATACGAACTGTTCTGAAAAATACGATCTTGAAATTCATCAACGGATTTTACGTCCACAATCTAATCTTCAAAAATAGTATTCAAATCCAACGCGAAACACAATCCTTATGTACTGAATGATGAATGCTCGCTTTCAGAGCCAACAACGACGGTTGCTTCAACATCTACAGAAGAACCCACAACTACGACTGGTTAGTTTTTTAATGAGACATTCACTATAAAATCCGAAAATTCAGTTAGAAAATGACGATTCAATAGCCCAGCGAAACCAATTTTCAAGCCTTTGATTACACACAATATAAATTGCTGAATTTAAAAATATAATTGAAATACATCATACTAGAACCAACCACCACGCTCGAACCCACGACTACTGTCATCACGTCAACCACGGAGGAGCGGACCACCACCGTCATCACGTCGACCACGGAGGAGCCGACCACCACCGTCATCACGTCAACCACGGAGGAGCCGACCACCACCGTCATCACGTCAACCACGGAGGAGCCGACCACCACCGTCATCACGTCAACCACAGAGGAGCGGACCACCACCGTCATCACGTCGACCACGGAGGAGCCGACCACCACCGTCATCACGTCAACCACGGAGGAGCCGACCACCACCGTCATCACGTCAACCACGGAGGAGCCGACCACCACCGTCATCACGTCAACCACAGAGGAGCCGACCACCACCGTCATCACGTCGACCACGGAGGAGCCGACCACCACCGTCTTCACGTCGACAACCGAGGAGCCGACCCCCACCGTCATCACGTCAACCACGGAGGAGCCGACCACCACCGTCATCACGTCAACCACGGAGAAGCCGACCACCACCGTCATCACGTCAACCACGGAGGAGCCAACCACCACCGTCATCACGTCGACCACGGAAGAGCCGACCACCACCGTAATCACGTCGACCACGGAGGAGCCGACGACCACCGTCATCACGTCGACCACGGAGGAGCCGACGACCACCGTCATCACGTCGACCACGGAGGAGCCGACCACCACCGTCATCACGTCGACCACGGAGGAGCCGACCACCACCGTCATCACGTCGACAACGGAGGAGCCGACCACCACCGTCATCACGTCGACCACGGAGGAGCCGACCACCACCGTCATCACGTCGACCACGGAGGAGCCGACCACCACCGTCATCACGTCCACGACCGAGGAGCCGACCACCACCGCCATCACGTCGACAACCGAGGAGCCGACCACCACCGTCATTACTTCGACTACCATGGGCGAGTTTTGATCTCATTATCTGGACCCAAAAATATAATGGGATTGATAGTTGCTCTGAAAAAATACGAACTGTTCTGAAAAATACGATCTTGAAATTCATCAACGGATTTTACGTCCACAATCTAATCTTCAAAAATAGTATTCAATTCCAACGCGAAACACAATCCTTATGTACTGAATGATGAATGCTCGCTTTCAGAGCCAACAACGACGGTTGCTTCAACATCTACAGAAGAACCCACAACTACGACTGGTTAGTTTTTAATGAGACATTCACTATAGAATCCGAAAATTCAGTTAGAAAATGACGATTCATTAGCCCAGCGAAACCAATTTTCAAGCCTTTGATTACACAATAAAAATTGATGAATTTAAAAATATAATTGAAATACATCATACTAGAACCAACCACCACGCTCGAACCCACGACTACTGTCATCACGTCAACCACGGAGGAGCCGACCACCACCGTCATCACGTCGACCACGGAGGAGCCGACCACCACCGTCATCACGTCAACCACGGAGGAGCCGACCACCACCGTCATCACGTCGACCACGGAGGAGCCGACCACCACCGTCATCACGTCAGCCACGGAGGAGCCGACCACCACCGTCATCACGTCGACCACGGAGGAGCCGACCACCACCGTCATCACGTCGACAACCGAGGAGCCGACCACCACCGCCATCACGTCGACAACCGAGGAGCCGACCACCACCGTCATCACGTCGACCACGGAGGAGCCGACCACCACCGTCATCACGTCAACCACGGAGGAGCCGACCACCACCGTCATCACGTCAACCACGGAGGAGCCGACCACCACCGTCATCACGTCAACCACGGAGGAGCCGACCACCACCGTCATCACGTCGACCACGGAGGAGCCGACCACCACCGTCATCACGTCGACCACGGAGGAGCCGACCACCACCGTCATTACTTCGACTACCATGGGCAAGTTTTGATCTCATTATCTGGACCCAAAAATATAATGGGATTGATAGTTGCTATGAAAAAATACGAACTGTTCTGAAAAATACGATCTTGAAATTCATCAACGGATTTTACGTCCACAATCTAATCTTCAAAAATAGTATTCAATTCCAACGCGAAACACAATCCTTATGTACTGAATGATGAATGCTCGCTTTCAGAGCCAACAACGACGGTTGCTTCAACATCTACAGAAGAACCCACAACTACGACTGGTTAGTTTTTAATGAGACATTCACTATAGAATCCGAAAATTCAGTTAGAAAATGACGATTCATTAGCCCAGCGAAACCAATTTTCAAGCCTTTGATTACACACAATAAAAATTGATGAATTTAAAAATATAATTGAAATACATCATACTAGAACCAACCACCACGCTCGAACCCACGACTACTGTCATCACGTCAACCACGGAGGAGCCGACCACCACCGTCATCACGTCGACCACGGAGGAGCCGACCACCACCGTCATCACGTCAACCACGGAGGAGCCGACCACCACCGTCATCACGTCGACCACGGAGGAGCCGACCACCACCGTCATCACGTCAACCACGGAGGAGCCGACCACCACCGTCATCACGTCGACCACGGAGGAGCCGACCACCATCGTCATCACGTCAACCACGGAGGAGCCGACCACCACCGTCATCACGTCGACAACCGAGGAGCCGACCACCACCGCCATCACGTCGACAACCGAGGAGCCGACCACCACCGTCATCACGTCGACCACGGAGGAGCCGACCACCACCGTCATCACGTCAACCACCGAGGAGCCGACCACCACCGTCATCACGTCAACCACGGAGGAGCCGACCACCACCGTCATCACGTCAACCACGGAGGAGCCGACCACCACCGTCATCACGTCGACCACGGAGGAGCCGACCACCACCGTCATCACGTCGACCACGGAGGAGCCGACCACCACCGTCATTACTTCGACTACCATGGGCAAGTTTTGATCTCATTATCTGGACCCAAAAATATAATGGGATTGATAGTTGCTATGAAAAAATACGAACTGTTCTGAAAAATACGATCTTGAAATTCATCAACGGATTTTACGTCCACAATCTAATCTTCAAAAATAGTATTCAATTCCAACGCGAAACACAATCCTTATGTACTGAATGATGAATGCTCGCTTTCAGAGCCAACAACGACGGTTGCTTCAACATCTACAGAAGAACCCACAACTACGACTGGTTAGTTTTTTAATGAGACATTCACTATAAAATCCGAAAATTCAGTTAGAAAATGACGATTCATTAGCCCAGCGAAACCAATTTTCAAGCCTTTGATTACACACAATATAAATTGCTGAATTTAAAAATATAATTGAAATACATCATACTAGAACCAACCACCACGCTCGAACCCACGACTACTGTCATCACGTCAACCACGGAGGAGCCGACCACCACCGTCATCACGTCGACCACGGAGGAGCCGACCACCACCGTCATCACGTCAACCACGGAGGAGCCGACCACCACCGTCATCACGTCAACCACGGAGGAGCCGACCACCACCGTCATCACGTCAACCACGGAGGAGCCGACCACCACCGTCATCACGTCGACCACGGAGGAGCCGACCACCACCGTCATCACGTCAACCACCGAGGAGCCGACCACCACCGTCATCACGTCAACCACGGAGGAGCCGACCACCACCGTCATCACGTCAACCACGGAGGAGCCGACCACCACCGTCATCACGTCGACCACGGAGGAGCCGACCACCACCGTCATCACGTCGACCACGGAGGAGCCGACCACCACCGTCATTACTTCGACTACCATGGGCAAGTTTTGATCTCATTATCTGGACCCAAAAATATAATGGGATTGATAGTTGCTATGAAAAAATACGAACTGTTCTGAAAAATACGATCTTGAAATTCATCAACGGATTTTACGTCCACAATCTAATCTTCAAAAATAGTATTCAATTCCAACGCGAAACACAATCCTTATGTACTGAATGATGAATGCTCGCTTTCAGAGCCAACAACGACGGTTGCTTCAACATCTACAGAAGAACCCACAACTACGACTGGTTAGTTTTTTAATGAGACATTCACTATAAAATCCGAAAATTCAGTTAGAAAATGACGATTCATTAGCCCAGCGAAACCAATTTTCAAGCCTTTGATTACACACAATATAAATTGCTGAATTTAAAAATATAATTGAAATACATCATACTAGAACCAACCACCACGCTCGAACCCACGACTACTGTCATCACGTCAACCACGGAGGAGCCGACCACCACCGTCATCACGTCGACCACGGAGGAGCCGACCACCACCGTCATCACGTCAACCACGGAGGAGCCGACCACCACCGTCATCACGTCAACCACGGAGGAGCCGACCACCACCGTCATCACGTCGACCACGGAGGAGCCGACCACCACCGTCATCACGTCGACCACGGAGGAGCCGACCACCACCGTCATCACGTCAACCACGGAGGAGCCGACCACCACCGTCATCACGTCGACAACCGAGGAGCCGACCACCACCGCCATCACGTCGACAACCGAGGAGCCGACCACCACCGTGATCACGTCGACCACTGAGGAGCCGACCACCACCGTCATCACGTCAACCACGGAGGAGCCGACCACCACCGTGATCACGTCGACCACTGAGGAGCCGACCACCACCGTCATCACGTCAACCACGGAGGAGCCGACCACCACCGTCATCACGTCAACCACGGAGGAGCCAACCACCACCGTCATCACGTCGACCACGGAGGAGCCGACCACCACCGTCATCACGTCGACCACGGAGGAGCCGACCACCACCGTCATCACGTCAACCACGGAGGAGCCGACCACCACCGTCATCACGTCAACCACGGAGGAGCCGACCACCACCGTCATCACGTCGACCACGGAGGAGCCGACCACCACCGTCATCACGTCGACCACGGAGGAGCCGACCACCACCGTCATTACTTCGACTACCATGGGCAAGTTTTGATCTCATTATCTGGACCCAAAAATATAATGGGATTGATAGTTGCTATGAAAAAATACGAACTGTTCTGAAAAATACGATCTTGAAATTCATCAACGGATTTTACGTCCACAATCTAATCTTCAAAAATAGTATTCAATTCCAACGCGAAACACAATCCTTATGTACTGAATGATGAATGCTCGCTTTCAGAGCCAACAACGACGGTTGCTTCAACATCTACAGAAGAACCCACAACTACGACTGGTTAGTTTTTTAATGAGACATTCACTATAAAATCCGAAAATTCAGTTAGAAAATGACGATTCATTAGCCCAGCGAAACCAATTTTCAAGCCTTTGATTACACACAATATAAATTGCTGAATTTAAAAATATAATTGAAATACATCATACTAGAACCAACCACCACGCTCGAACCCACGACTACTGTCATCACGTCAACCACGGAGGAGCCGACCACCACCGTCATCACGTCGACCACGGAGGAGCCGACCACCACCGTCATCACGTCAACCACGGAGGAGCCGACCACCACCGTCATCACGTCAACCACGGAGGAGCCGACCACCACCGTCATCACGTCGACCACGGAGGAGCCGACCACCACCGTCATCACGTCGACCACGGAGGAGCCGACCACCACCGTCATCACGTCAACCACGGAGGAGCCGACCACCACCGTCATCACGTCGACAACCGAGGAGCCGACCACCACCGCCATCACGTCGACAACCGAGGAGCCGACCACCACCGTGATCACGTCGACCACTGAGGAGCCGACCACCACCGTCATCACGTCAACCACGGAGGAGCCGACCACCACCGTGATCACGTCGACCACTGAGGAGCCGACCACCACCGTCATCACGTCAACCACGGAGGAGCCGACCACCACCGTCATCACGTCAACCACGGAGGAGCCAACCACCACCGTCATCACGTCGACCACGGAGGAGCCGACCACCACCGTCATCACGTCGACCACGGAGGAGCCGACCACCACCGTCATCACGTCAACCACGGAGGAGCCGACCACCACCGTCATCACGTCAACCACGGAGGAGCCGACCACCACCGTCATCACGTCAACCACGGAGGAGCCGACCACCACCGTCATCACGTCGACCACGGAGGAGCCGACCACCACCGTCATCACGTCAACCACGGAGGAGCCGACCACCACCGTCATCACGTCGACCACGGAGGAGCCGACCACCACCGTCATCACGTCGACAACCGAGGAGCCGACCACCACCGCCATCACGTCGACAACCGAGGAGCCGACCACCACCGTCATTACTTCGACTACCATGGGCGAGTTTTGATCTCATTATCTGGACCCAAAAATATAATGGGATTGATAGTTGCTCTGAAAAAATACGAACTGTTCTGAAAAATACGATCTTGAAATTCATCAACGGATTTTACGTCCACAATCTAATCTTCAAAAATAGTATTCAATTATAACGCGAAACACAATCCTTATGTACTGAATGATGAATGCTCGCTTTCAGAGCCAACAACGACGGTTGCTTCAACATCTACAGAAGAACCCACAACTACGACTGGTTAGTTTTTAATGAGACATTCACTATAGAATCCGAAAATTCAGTTAGAAAATGACGATTCATTAGCCCAGCGAAACCAATTTTGAAGCCTTTGATTACACACAATATAAATTGATGAATTTAAAAATATAATTGAAATACATCATACTAGAACCAACCACCACGCTCGAACCCACGACTACTGTCATCACGTCAACCACGGAGGAGCCGACCACCACCGTCATCACGTCGACAACCGAGGATCCGACCACCACCGTCATCACGTCAACCACTGAGGAGCCGACCACCACCGTCATCACATCAACCACGGAGGAGCCGACCACCACCGTCATCACGTCGACCACGGAGGAGCCGACCACCACCGTCATCACGTCAACCACTGAGGAGCCGACCACCACCGTCATCACATCAACCACGGAGGAGCCGACCACCACCGTCATCACGTCGACCACGGAGGAGCCGACCACCACCGTCATCACGTCAACCACTGAGGAGCCGACCACCACCGTCATCACGTCGACAACCGAGGAGCCGACGACCACCGTCATCACGTCGACCACGGAGGAGCCGACCACCACCGTCATCACGTCAACCACGGAGGAGCCGACCACCACCGTCATCACGTCAACCACTGAGGAGCCGACCACCACCGTCATCACGTCAACCACTGAGGAGCCGACCACCACCGTCATCACGTCGACAACCGAGGAGCCGACGACCACCGTCATCACGTCGACCACGGAGGAGCCGACCACCACCGTCATCACGTCAACCACTGAGGAGCCGACCACCACCGTCATCACGTCGACAACTGAGGAGCCGACGACCACCGTCATCAGGTCGACCACGGAGGAGCCGACCACCACCGTCATCACGTCAACCACGGAGGAGCCGACCACCACCGTCATCACGTCAACCACGGAGGAGCCAACCACCACCGTCATCACGTCCACGACCGAGGAGCCGACGACCACCGTCATCACGACGACCACGGAGGAGCCGACCACCACCGTCATCACGTCAACCACGGAGGAGCCGACCACCACCGTCATCACGTCAACCACGGAGGAGCCGACCACCACCGTCATCACATCAACCACGGAAGAGCCGACCACCACCGTCATCACGTCGACCACGGAGGAGCCGACCACCACCGTCATCACGTCGACCACGGAGGAGCCGACCACCACCGTCATCACGTCAACCACGGAGGAGCAGACGACCACCGTCATCACGTCGACCACGGAGGAGCCGACCACCACCGTCTTCACGTCAACCACGGAGGAGCCGTCCACCGTCATCACGTCAACCACGGAGGAGCCGACCACCACCGTCATCACGTCCACGACCGAGGAGCCGACGACCACCGTCATCACGACGACCACGGAGGAGCCGACCACCACCGTCATCACGTCGACCACGGAGGAGCCGACCACTACCGTCATAACATCAACCACGGAAGAGCCGACCACCACCGTCATCACGTCGACCACGGAGGAACCGACCACCACCGTCATCACGTCGACAACGGAGGAGCCAACCACCACCGTCATCACGTCGACCACAGAAGAGCCGACCACCACCGTCATCACGTCGACCACGGAGGAGCCGACCACCACCCTCATTACTTCGACTACCATGGGCGAGTTTTGATCTCATTATCTGGACCCAAAAATATAATGGGATTGATAGTTGCTCTGAAAAAATACGAACTGTTCTGAAAAATACGATCTTGAAATTCGTCAACGGATTTTACGTCCACAATCTAATCTTCAAAAATAGTATTCAATTCCAACGCGAAACACAATCCTCATGTACTGAATGATGAATGCTCGCTTTCAGAGCCAACAACGACGGTTGCTTCAACATCTACAGAAGAACCCACAACTACGACTGGTTAGTTTTTAATGAGACATTCACTATAGAATCCGAAAATTCAGTTAGAAAATGACGATTCATTAGCCCAGCGAAACCAATTTTGAAGCCTTTGATTACACACAATATAAATTGATGAATTTAAAAATATAATTGAAATACATCATACTAGAACCAACCTCCACGCTCGAACCCACGACTACTGTCATCACGTCAACCACGGAGGAGCCGACCACCACCGTCATCACGTCGACAACCGAGGATCCGACCACCACCGTCTTCACGTCAACCACTGAGGAGCCGACCACCACCGTCATCACATCAACCACGGAGGAGCCGACCACCACCGTCATCACGTCGACCACGGAGGAGCCGACCACCACCGTCATCACGTCAACCACGGAGGAGCAGACGACCACCGTCATCACGTCGACCACGGAGGAGCCGACCACCACCGTCTTCACGTCAACCACGGAGGAGCCGTCCACCGTCATCACGTCAACCACGGAGGAGCCGACCACCACCGTCATCACGTCCACGACCGAGGAGCCGACGACCACCGTCATCACGACGACCACGGAGGAGCCGACCACCACCGTCATCACGTCGACCACGGAGGAGCCGACCACTACCGTCATAACATCAATCACGGAAGAGCCGACCACCACCGTCATCACGTCGACCACGGAGGAACCGACCACCACCGTCATCACGTCGACAACGGAGGAGCCAACCACCACCGTCATCACGTCGACCACAGAAGAGCCGACCACCACCGTCATCACGTCGACCACGGAGGAGCCGACCACTACCGTCATAACATCAACCACGGAAGAGCCGACCACCACCGTCATCACGTCGACCACGGAGGAACCGACCACCACCGTCATCACGTCGACAACGGAGGAGCCAACCACCACCGTCATCACGTCGACCACAGAAGAGCCGACCACCACCGTCATCACGTCGACCACGGAGGAGCCGACCACCACCCTCATTACTTCGACTACCATGGGCGAGTTTTGATCTCATTATCTGGACCCAAAAATATAATGGGATTGATAGTTGCTCTGAAAAAATACGAACTGTTCTGAAAAATACGATCTTGAAATTCGTCAACGGATTTTACGTCCACAATCTAATCTTCAAAAATAGTATTCAATTCCAACGCGAAACACAATCCTCATGTACTGAATGATGAATGCTCGCTTTCAGAGCCAACAACGACGGTTGCTTCAACATCTACAGAAGAACCCACAACTACGACTGGTTAGTTTTTAATGAGACATTCACTATAGAATCCGAAAATTCAGTTAGAAAATGACGATTCATTAGCCCAGCGAAACCAATTTTGAAGCCTTTGATTACACACAATATAAATTGATGAATTTAAAAATATAATTGAAATACATCATACTAGAACCAACCTCCACGCTCGAACCCACGACTACTGTCATCACGTCAACCACGGAGGAGCCGACCACTACCGTCATCACGTCAACCACGGAGGAGCCGACCACCACCGTCATCACGTCGACCACGGAGGAGCCGACCACCACCGTCATCACGTCAACCACGGAGGAGCCGACCACCGCCGTCATCACGTCGACCACGGAGGAGCCGACGACCACCGTCATCACGTCGACCACGGAGGAGCCGACCACCACAGTCATCACGTCGACCACGGAGGAACCGACCACCACCGTCATCACGTCGACCACGGAGGAACCGACCACCACTGTCATCACGTCGACCACGGAGGAACCGACCACCACCGTCATCACGTCGACCACGGAGGAGCCGACCACCACCGTCATCACGTCGACCACGGAGGAACCGACCACCACCGTCATCACGTCGACCACGGAGGAACCGACCACCACTGTCATCACGTCAACCACGGAGGAGCCGACCACTACCGTCATCACGTCGACAACCGAGGAGCCGACCACCACCGTCATCACGTCGACCACGGAGGAGCCGACCACCACCGTCTTCACGTCAACCACGGAGGAGCCGTCCACCGTCATCACGTCAACCACGGAGGAGCCGACCACCACCGTCATCACGTCCACGACCGAGGAGCCGACGACCACCGTCATCACGACGACCACGGAGGAGCCGACCACCACCGTCATCACGTCAACCACGGAGGAGCCGACCACCACCGTCATCACGTCAACCACGGAGGAGCCGACCACCACCGTCATCACATCAACCACGGAAGAGCCGACCACCACCGTCATCACGTCGACCACGGAGGAGCCGACCACCACCGTCATCACGTCAACCACGGAGGAGCCGACCACCACCGTCATCACATCAACCACGGAGGAGCCGACCACCACCGTCATCACGTCAACCACGGAGGAGCCGACCACCACCGTCATTACATCAACCACGGAAGAGCCGACCACCACCGTCATCACGTCGACCACGGAGGAGCCGACCACCACCGTCATCACGTCCACGACCGAGGAGCCGACGACCACCGTCATCACGACGACCACGGAGGAGCCGACCACCACCGTCATCACGTCAACCACGGAGGAGCCGACCACCACCGTCATCACGTCAACCACGGAGGAGCCGACCACCACCGTCATCACATCAACCACGGAAGAGCCGACCACCACCGTCATCACGTCAACCACGGAGGAGCCGACCACCACCGTCATCACGTCAACCACGGAGGAGCCGACCACCACCGTCATCACGTCGACCACGGAGGAGCCGACCACCACCGTCATCACGTCGACCACGGAGGAGCCGACCACCACCGTCTTCACGTCAACCACGGAGGAGCCGTCCACCGTCATCACGTCAACCACGGAGGAGCCGACCACCACCGTCATCACGTCGACAACCGAGGAGCCGACCACCACCGTCATCACGTCGACCACGGAGGAGCCGACCACCACCGTCTTCACGTCAACCACGGAGGAGCCGTCCACCGTCATCACGTCAACCACGGAGGAGCCGACCACCACCGTCATCACGTCCACGACCGAGGAGCCGACGACCACCGTCATCACGACGACCACGGAGGAGCCGACCACCACCGTCATCACGTCAACCACGGAGGAGCCGACCACCACCGTCATCACGTCAACCACGGAGGAGCCGACCACCACCGTCATCACATCAACCACGGAAGAGCCGACCACCACCGTCATCACGTCGACCACGGAGGAGCCGACCACCACCGTCATCACGTCGACAACCGAGGAGCCGACCACCACCGTCATCACGTCAACCACGGAGGAGCCGACCACCACCGTCATCACATCAACCACGGAGGAGCCGACCACCACCGTCATCACGTCAACCACGGAGGAGCCGACCACCACCGTCATTACATCAACCACGGAAGAGCCGACCACCACCGTCATCACGTCGACCACGGAGGAGCCGACCACCACCGTCATCACGTCGACAACCGAGGAGCCGACCACCACCGTCATCACGTCAACCACGGAGGAGCCGACCACCACCGTCATCACATCAACCACGGAGGAGCCGACCACCACCGTCATCACGTCGACCACGGAGGAGCAGACGACCACCGTCATCACGTCGACCACGGAGGAGCCGACCACCACCGTCATCACGTCGACCACGGAGGAGCCGACCACCACCGTCATCACGTCGACAACCGAGGAGCCGACCACCACCGTCATCACTTCGACCACGGAGGAGCCGACCACCACCGTCATCACGTCGACCACCACCGTCATCACGTCGACAACCGAGGAGCCGACCACCACCGTCATCACTTCGACCACGGAGGAGCCGACCACCACCGTCATCACGTCGACCACGGAGGAGCCGACCACCACCGTCATCACGTCGACAACCGAGGAGCCGACCACCACCGTCATCACTTCGACCACGGAGGAGCCGACCACCACCGTCATCACGTCCACGACCGAGGAGCCGACCACCACCGTCATCACGTCGACCACGGAGGAGCCGACCACCACCGTCATCACGTCGACCACGGAGGAGCCGACCACCACCGTCATCACGTCGACCACGGAGGAGCCGACCACCACCGTCATCACGTCGACAACCGAGGAGCCGACCACCACCGTCATCACGTCGACAACCGAGGAGCCGACCACCACCGTCATCACGTCGACCACGGAGGAGCCGACCACCACCGTCATCACGTCGACAACCGAGGAGCCGACCACCACCGTCATCACGTCGACAACCGAGGAGCCGACCACCACTGTCATCACGTCGACCACGGAGGAGCCGACCACCACCGTCATCACGTCGACAACCGAGGAGCCGACCACCACCGTCATTACTTCGACTACCATGGGCAAGTTTTGATCTCATTATCTCGACCAAAAATATAATGGGATTGATAGTTGCTCTGAAAAAATACGAACTGCTCTGAAAAATACGATCTTGAAATTCATCATCGGATTTTACGTCCACAATCGAATCTTCAAAAATAGTATTCAATACCAACGCGAAACACAATCCTTATGTACGGAATGATGAATGCTCGCTTTCAGAGCCAACAACGACGGTTGCTTCAACATCTACAGAAGAACCCACAACTACGACTGGTTAGTTTTTAATGAGACATTCACTAAAGAATCCGAAAATTCAGTTAGAAAATGACGATTTATTAGCCCAGCGAAACCAATTTTGAAGCCTTGATTACACACAATATAAATTGATGAATTTAAAAATATAATTGAAATACATCATACTAGAACCAACCTCCACGCTCGAACCCACGACTACTGTCATCACGTCAACCACGGAGGAGCCGACCACTACCGTCATCACGTCGACAACCGAGGAGCCGACCACCACCGTCATCACGTCGACCACGGAGGAGCCGACCACCACCGTCATCACGTCAACCTCGGAGGAGCCGACCACCACCGTCATCACGTCGACCACGGAGGAGCCGACCACCACCGTCATCACTTCGACCACGGAGGAGCCGACCACCACCGTCATCACGTCGACCACGGAGGAGCCGACCAGCACCGTCATCACGTCGACCACGGAGGAGCCGACCACCACCGTCATCACGTCGACCACGGAGGAGCCGACCACCACCGTCATCACTTCGACCACGGAGGAGCCGACCACCACCGTCATCACGTCGACCACGGAGGAGCGGACCAGCACCGTCATCACGTCGACCACGGAGGAGCCGACCACCACCGTCATCACGTCGACCACGGAGGAGCCGACCACCACCGTCATCACGTCGACAACCGAGGAGCCGACCACCACCGTCATCACTTCGACCACGGAGGAGCCGACCACCACCGTCATCACGTCGACCACGGAGGAGCCGACCACCACCGTCATCACGTCGACAACCGAGGAGCCGACCACCACCGTCATCACTTCGACCACGGAGGAGCCGACCACCACCGTCATCACGTCGACCACGGAGGAGCCGACCACCACCGTCATCACGTCGACAACCGAGGAGCCGACCACCACCGTCATCACTTCGACCACGGAGGAGCCGACCACCACCGTCATCACGTCCACGACCGAGGAGCCGACCACCACCGTCATCACGTCGACCACGGAGGAGCCGACCACCACCGTCATCACGTCGACCACGGAGGAGCCGACCACCACCGTCATCACGTCGACCACGGAGGAGCCGACCACCACCGTCATCACGTCGACAACCGAGGAGCCGACCACCACCGTCATCACGTCGACAACCGAGGAGCCGACCACCACCGTCATCACGTCGACCACGGAGGAGCCGACCACCACCGTCATCACGTCGACAACCGAGGAGCCGACCACCACCGTCATCACGTCGACAACCGAGGAGCCGACCACCACTGTCATCACGTCGACCACGGAGGAGCCGACCACCGCCGTCATCACGTCGACAACCGAGGAGCCGATCACCACCGTCATTACTTCGACTACCATGGGCAAGTTTTGATCTCATTATCTCGACCAAAAATATAATGGGATTGATAGTTGCTCTGAAAAAATACGAACTGCTCTGAAAAATACGATCTTGAAATTCATCATCGGATTTTACGTCCACAATCGAATCTTCAAAAATAGTATTCAATACCAACGCGAAACACAATCCTTATGTACGGAATGATGAATGATCGCTTTCAGAGCCAACAACGACGGTTGCTTCCACATCTACAAAAGAACCCACAACTACGACTGGTTAGTTTTAAATGTGACATTCACTTTAGTACCTGACAACGACGTCATAAAATGACGTTTCATTAGCCTAGCGAAACCAATTTTGAAGCCTTTGATTACACACAACATACAGTATCGTCCAAAAGTATCCGGCCACTTTTTCATAGGTTCATAGCTTTTTACTAGGGATGGATTCGCAAGCAAGATTGATCTTATTGGGATATTTGACCATTCTACATACTTCCCAAGAACCTTTGTTTTCGAAGCAAGAATCTTGCGAGAAGCAAGATTCTTGCATCCCCCTCATTCTCCCTCTCTCGGCACTGACCGCTCGGTCTCTTCGAACAGGCGAAGAATTGAGAGTTGAAAATCCCCGACAAAATGGATTAGGGAGAATGGCCAATGAGAAATGTATTGTGACAGTTGCAATCATGGCGCAGTGGGTAACGGATTGGTGTAGCCCCTGCAGTTACGTGGTTCAATCCTTTTGGGGACATAATTTTGTATTTTGATATTTGTGTATGTTAGGAAAGGTTGGAACGCTCTCTCTAAGTACATAGAAAGAAGTAGCAAGGCACTCGAAGCTTTTGAAAAGTGAAAGAAGGAGCCAAAAGCGTTGGCACAGAGGAGGTAGCCTTTAGTACTAAGGAAGAAGGTATAAGGAATGCACTAAAGCTTTAGAACAGAAGAGGAAGGCTTTAGTACTAAGGAGGAAGAGGGTAAGGAGTCATTAGAACCTTTACAACATAGGTGGAAATGAAGAAGAAGGCGCGCAACCATTATAATCGTTCAAGAATCTTGAACGAAGCAATAATCTTGCAAACTCGCAAGATTCTTGCCAAAAAACAATATTCCCAACTCATTTTGCGCGCGCGCCGAGAATTGGTGGGAATCATTCGTCGTTTTGCAAAATCCCAACTCGGTCGTTTTTCCCACGAAGAGATCCCTACTTTTTACTCGCATGAGATTTCTTGCTCATACTTGGTCATGACATAGTATACCCACCGAGTGTTAGGGATATGCCATCGGGATATCACAGAACGCCCTGTTTGTTGCGTAGTGATGACGCAATCAAGCAATACTTTTTCAAGCAATCTAAATTCTTATTGCAAGAAAATAAACCGTTTCACTTGATATTACAAACGGTCCAATCTACTTTGTTTAGCAATCATTAATAAGGGATTCTAGGCTTCATTGTTTGTATTTAATCAGTGCATTTTCCGTCCAGGATCACATAGGAGAAAGATCGGGAATATTGAAAAAAAAAAAAATAAATAAATAATTAGCGAATATTTTGTTCCGCTCATCATGCCTACTGTATGCTAAACAGTCCATGACTCTAACTGAGTTTTTGAATCTTACAATACATGGATTTTTCCTCAGCCTTTCTACTCGGAGTGATAATAGAAGGCCTCAATATCTTTTCGATTAAAAGATGTACTCTTGGGAGGAAGACGTACAGTGGCTTTAGACTGTCTCAAAGCAGGCTCCCGAAAAAAATGATTTTCGTTCATGTACATGCTAGAGACTCGTTCAAAAGCTCAAAATGATCCTCACCACAATTCCTGATGATCCCCAAAGTTTGGTAACGATAACTCTTAATTTGACCCCAGGGCATGATTTTATCACTTTTTCACATTATGTTTTTCTACCTATTTTGGATGATCACAGTTCCAAGGGCGATTTTCGTTCAAAGATCATTCTAACACAGGATGGTAGCATATCCATGGAATATACGAATTTTTCGAGCAATTGGATACCGTTTCAGCCCGCGACAACCAAAAATCCGAGTTAATTATGTAGAAAAAATAACCGATTTTGAAAGTTGTTGAATTTTCATTTTATTCATTCATGATATCATCAGCTCTCATATCAAAATTCGAATTCAGCACTCAAAGATATAGCAGAAAAAAATTTAGTCAGGATTTTCTGAGAGAAAATTATTTTCGGCTGATGATATAAGACTGATGATGTGCATTTTTTGGTAGGAAATCGATCGACCTCGGAATTTCGGTTGCCATGGGCAGGAAAGTTATCCGATTGCTCTGAAAAGTTGGAAATCGTATATTCCATGGATATTCTACCATCCTGTCTTTGAAAGACCTTTTAACGAAAATCACCCTCAGAACTGTAAACATCCAAAATAGGGTCAAGTGAAAAGTGAACAATTGAGTTTCTACGTTCCCTGAGGTTAAATTAAGAGCTATCGTTACCAAACTGTGGCGTTCATCAGTTATTGTGGAAAGGATCATTTTGAGCTTTTGAACGAGTCACTAGCATGTACATGAACGGAAATCCATTTTTTCGGGAGCCTATTTTGAGTCAGTCCAAAGCCACTGTACGTCATCCTACCAAGAGTACATATTTTCTTCGAAATTATCACACCGAGTATGAAGGTTGAGGAAAAATCCATGTAAGAATTTCGATTGTTTGAAAAAAGTATGGCTTGATTGTGTCATCACTACGCAACAACCAGGGCGTTCTGTGATATCCCATTGGGTATATCCCTAACACTCGGTGGGTGTGCTATGTAATGACCAAGTATGAGAAAGAAATCTCTTACGAGTCAAAAGTTATGAACAAATGATAAAGTGGCCGGATACTTTTGGACGATACTGTATATTAATACATTTTAAAATATAATTGAAATACATCATTCTAGAACCAACCACCACGCTCGAACAGACGACGACCGTCATCACTTCGACCACAGAAGAGCCGACCACCACCGTCATCACGTCCACGACCGAGGAGCCGACCACCACCGTCATCACGTCCACGACCGAAGAGCCGACCACCACCGTCATCACGTCAACCACGGAGGAGCCGACCACCACCGTCATCACGTCAACCACGGAGGAGCCGACCACCTCCGTCATCACGTCAACCACGGAGGAGCCGACCACCACTGTCATCACGTCGACTACGAAGGAGCCGACCACCACCGTCATCACGTCAACCACGGAGGAGCCGACCACCTCCGTCATCACGTCAACCACGGAGGAGCCGACCACCACCGTCATCACGTCAACCACGGAGGAGCCGACCACCACGGTCATCACGTCAACCACGGAGGAGCCGACCACCACGGTCATCACGTCAACCACGGAGGAGCCGACCACCACGGTCATCACGTCAACCACGGAGGAGCCGACCACCACGGTCATCACGTCAACCACGGAGGAGCCGACCACCACGGTCATCACGTCAACCACGGAGGAGCCGACCACCACCGTCATCACGTCAGCCACGGAGGAGCCGACCACCACGGTCATCACGTCAACCACGGAGGAGCCGACCACCACGGTCATCACGTCAACCACGGAGGAGCCGACCACCACGGTCATCACGTCAACCACGGAGGAGCCGACCACCACGGTCATCACGTCAACCACGGAGGAGCCGACCACCACCGTCATCACGTCAACCACGGAGGAGCCGACCACCACGGTCATCACGTCAACCACGGAGGAGCCGACCACCACGGTCATCACGTCAACCACGGAGGAGCCGACCACCACGGTCATCACGTCAACCACGGAGGAGCCGACCACCACCGTCATCACGTCAACCACGGAGGAGCCGACCACCACGGTCATCACGTCAACCACGGAGGAGCCGACCACCACCGTCATCACGTCAACCACGGAGGAGCCGACCACCACGGTCATCACGTCAACCACGGAGGAGCCGACCACCACCGTCATCACGTCGACCACGGAGGAGCCGACCACTACCGTCATCACGTCAACCACGGAGGAGCAGACCACCACCGTCATCACGTCAACCACGGAGGAGCCGACCACCACCGTCACCACGTCAACCACGGAGGAGCCGACCACCACCGTCATCACGTCAACCACGGAGGAGCCGACCACCACCGTCATCACGTCAACCACGGAGGAGCCGACCACCACCGTCATCACGTCAACCACGGAGGAGCCGACCACCACCGTCATCACGTCAACCACGGAGGAGCCGACGACCACCGTCATCACGTCCACGACCGAGGAGCCGACCACCACCGTCATCACGTCCACGACCGAGGAGCCGACCACCACCGTCATCACGTCAACCACGGAGGAGCCGACCACCACCGTCATCACGTCAACCACGGAGGAGCCGACCACCACCGTCATCACGTCAACCACGGAGGAGCCGACCACCACCGTCATCACGTCAACCACGGAGGAGCCGACCACCGTCATCACCTCAACCACGGAGGAGCCGACCACCACCGTCATCACGTCCACGACCGAGGAGCAGACAACCACCGTCATCACGTCAACCACGGAGGAGCCGACCACCACCGTCATCACGTCGACCACGGAGGAGCCGACCACTACCGTCATCACGTCAACCACGGAGGAGCCGACCACCACGGTCATCACGTCAACCACGGAGGAGCCGACCACCACGGTCATCACGTCAACCACGGAGGAGCCGACCACCGTCATCACCTCAACCACGGAGGAGCCGACCACCACCGTCATCACGTCCACGACCGAGGAGCAGACAACCACCGTCATCACGTCAACCACGAAGGAGCCGACCACCACCGTCATCACGTCGACCACGGAGGAGCCGACCACTACCGTCATCACGTCAACCACGGAGGAGCCGACCACCACGGTCATCACGTCAACCACGGAGGAGCCGACCACCACGGTCATCACGTCAACCACGGAGGAGCCGACCACCACCGTCATCACGTCAACCACGGAGGAGCCGACCACCACCGTCATCACGTCAACCACGGAGGAGCCGACCACCACCGTCATCACGTCAACCACGGAGGAGCCGACGACCACCGTCATCACGTCCACGACCGAGGAGCCGACCACCACCGTCATCACGTCCACGACCGAGGAGCCGACCACCACCGTCATCACGTCAACCACGGATGAGCCGACCACCACCGTCATCACGTCCACGACCGAGGAGCCGACCACCTCCGTCATCACGTCCACGACCGAGGAGCCGACCACCACTGACATCACGTCAACCACGGAGGAGCCGACCACCACCGTCATCACGTCCACGACCGAGGAGCCGACCACCTCCGTCATCACGTCCACGACCGAGGAGCCGACCACCACTGACATCACGTCCACGACCGAGGAGCCGACCACCACTGACATCACGTCAACCACGGAGGAGCCGACCACCACCGTCATCACGTCCACGACCGAGGAGCCGACCACCACCGTCATCACGTCCACGACCGAGGAGCCGACCACCACCGTCATAACGTCAACCACGGAGGAGCCGACCACCACCGTCATCACGTCAACCACGGAGAAGCCGACCACCACGGTCATCACGTCAACCACGGAGGAGCCGACCACCACCGTCATCACGTCCACGACCGAGGCGCCGACCACCTCCGTCATCACGTCCACGACCGAGGAGCCGACCACCACCGTCATCACGTCGACCACGGAGGAGCCGACCACCACCGTCATCACGTCAACCACGGAGGAGCCGACCACCACGGTCATCACGTCAACCACGGAGGAGCCGACCACCACCGTCATCACGTCAACCACGGAGGAGCCGACCACCACGGTCATCACGTCAACCACGGAGGAGCCGACTACCACCGTCATCACGTCCACGACCGAGGAGCCGACCACCACCGTCATCACGTCCACGACCGAGGAGCCGACCACCACCGTCATCACGTCAACCACGGAGGAGCCGACCACCACCGTCATCACGTCCACGACCGAGGAGCCGACCACCACCGGCATCACGTCGACCACGGAAGAGCCGACCACGACAGTCATCACGTCAACGACCGAGGAGCCGACCACGACAGTCATCACGTCAACCACGGAGGAGCCGACCACCACTGTCATCACGTCCACGACCGAGGAGCCGACCACCACCGACATCACGTCAACCACGAAGGAGCCGACCACCACCGTCATCACGTCAACGACCGAGGAGCCGACCACGACAGTCATCACGTCAACCACGGAGGAGCCGACCACCACTGTCATCACGTCGACCACGGAGGAGCCGACCACCACCGTCATCACGTCAACCACGGAGGAGCCGACGACCACCGTCATCACGTCCACGACCGAGGAGCCGACCACCACCGTCATCACGTCCACGACCGAGGAGCCGACCACCACCGTCATCACGTCAACCACGGATGAGCCGACCACCACCGTCATCACGTCCACGACCGAGGAGCCGACCACCTCCGTCATCACGTCCACGACCGAGGAGCCGACCACCACTGACATCACGTCAACCACGGAGGAGCCGACCACCACCGTCATCACGTCCACGACCGAGGAGCCGACCACCTCCGTCATCACGTCCACGACCGAGGAGCCGACCACCACTGACATCACGTCAACCACGGAGGAGCCGACCACCACGGTCATCACGTCAACCACGGAGGAGCCGACCACCACCGTCATCACGTCAACCACGGAGGAGCCGACCACCACGGTCATCACGTCAACCACGGAGGAGCCGACCACCACCGTCATCACGTCGACCACGGAGGAGCCGACCACTACCGTCATCACGTCAACCACGGAGGAGCAGACCACCACCGTCATCACGTCAACCACGGAGGAGCCGACCACCACCGTCACCACGTCAACCACGGAGGAGCCGACCACCACCGTCATCACGTCAACCACGGAGGAGCCGACCACCACGGTCATCACGTCAACCACGGAGGAGCCGACCACCACCGTCATCACGTCAACCACGGAGGAGCCGACCACCACGGTCATCACGTCAACCACGGAGGAGCCGACCACCACCGTCATCACGTCGACCACGGAGGAGCCGACCACTACCGTCATCACGTCAACCACGGAGGAGCAGACCACCACCGTCATCACGTCAACCACGGAGGAGCCGACCACCACCGTCACCACGTCAACCACGGAGGAGCCGACCACCACCGTCATCACGTCAACCACGGAGGAGCCGACCACCACCGTCATCACGTCAACCACGGAGGAGCCGACCACCACCGTCATCACGTCAACCACGGAGGAGCCGACCACCACCGTCATCACGTCAACCACGGAGGAGCCGACGACCACCGTCATCACGTCCACGACCGAGGAGCCGACCACCACCGTCATCACGTCAACCACGGAGGAGCCGACCACCACCGTCATCACGTCCACGACCGAGGAGCCGACCACCACCGGCATCACGTCGACCACGGAAGAGCCGACCACGACAGTCATCACGTCAACGACCGAGGAGCCGACCACGACAGTCATCACGTCAACCACGGAGGAGCCGACCACCACTGTCATCACGTCCACGACCGAGGAGCCGACCACCACCGACATCACGTCAACCACGAAGGAGCCGACCACCACCGTCATCACGTCAACGACCGAGGAGCCGACCACGACAGTCATCACGTCAACCACGGAGGAGCCGACCACCACTGTCATCACGTCGACCACGGAGGAGCCGACCACCACCGTCATCACGTCAACCACGGAGGAGCCGACCACCACCGTCATCACGTCAACCACGGAGGAGCCGACCACCGTCATCACCTCAACCACGGAGGAGCCGACCACCACCGTCATCACGTCCACGACCGAGGAGCAGACAACCACCGTCATCACGTCAACCACGGAGGAGCCGACCACCACCGTCATCACGTCGACCACGGAGGAGCCGACCACTACCGTCATCACGTCAACCACGGAGGAGCCGACCACCACGGTCATCACGTCAACCACGGAGGAGCCGACCACCACGGTCATCACGTCAACCACGGAGGAGCCGACCACCGTCATCACCTCAACCACGGAGGAGCCGACCACCACCGTCATCACGTCCACGACCGAGGAGCAGACAACCACCGTCATCACGTCAACCACGAAGGAGCCGACCACCACCGTCATCACGTCGACCACGGAGGAGCCGACCACTACCGTCATCACGTCAACCACGGAGGAGCCGACCACCACGGTCATCACGTCAACCACGGAGGAGCCGACCACCACGGTCATCACGTCAACCACGGAGGAGCCGACCACCACCGTCATCACGTCAACCACGGAGGAGCCGACCACCACCGTCATCACGTCAACCACGGAGGAGCCGACCACCACCGTCATCACGTCAACCACGGAGGAGCCGACGACCACCGTCATCACGTCCACGACCGAGGAGCCGACCACCACCGTCATCACGTCCACGACCGAGGAGCCGACCACCACCGTCATCACGTCAACCACGGATGAGCCGACCACCACCGTCATCACGTCCACGACCGAGGAGCCGACCACCTCCGTCATCACGTCCACGACCGAGGAGCCGACCACCACTGACATCACGTCAACCACGGAGGAGCCGACCACCACCGTCATCACGTCCACGACCGAGGAGCCGACCACCTCCGTCATCACGTCCACGACCGAGGAGCCGACCACCACTGACATCACGTCCACGACCGAGGAGCCGACCACCACTGACATCACGTCAACCACGGAGGAGCCGACCACCACCGTCATCACGTCCACGACCGAGGAGCCGACCACCACCGTCATCACGTCCACGACCGAGGAGCCGACCACCACCGTCATAACGTCAACCACGGAGGAGCCGACCACCACCGTCATCACGTCAACCACGGAGAAGCCGACCACCACGGTCATCACGTCAACCACGGAGGAGCCGACCACCACCGTCATCACGTCCACGACCGAGGCGCCGACCACCTCCGTCATCACGTCCACGACCGAGGAGCCGACCACCACCGTCATCACGTCGACCACGGAGGAGCCGACCACCACCGTCATCACGTCAACCACGGAGGAGCCGACCACCACGGTCATCACGTCAACCACGGAGGAGCCGACCACCACCGTCATCACGTCAACCACGGAGGAGCCGACCACCACGGTCATCACGTCAACCACGGAGGAGCCGACTACCACCGTCATCACGTCCACGACCGAGGAGCCGACCACCACCGTCATCACGTCCACGACCGAGGAGCCGACCACCACCGT
This sequence comes from Pristionchus entomophagus, assembly GCA_036245825.1. NCBI lineage: Eukaryota > Metazoa > Nematoda > Chromadorea > Rhabditida > Neodiplogasteridae > Pristionchus > Pristionchus entomophagus. The sequence goes on along the minus strand of BTSX01000001.1, from coordinate 15,571,835 downwards.
CATCACGTCAACCACGGAGGAGCCGACCACCACCGTCATCACGTCCACGACCGAGGAGCCGACCACCACCGGCATCACGTCGACCACGGAAGAGCCGACCACGACAGTCATCACGTCAACGACCGAGGAGCCGACCACGACAGTCATCACGTCAACCACGGAGGAGCCGACCACCACTGTCATCACGTCCACGACCGAGGAGCCGACCACCACCGACATCACGTCAACCACGAAGGAGCCGACCACCACCGTCATCACGTCAACGACCGAGGAGCCGACCACGACAGTCATCACGTCAACCACGGAGGAGCCGACCACCACTGTCATCACGTCGACCACGGAGGAGCCGACCACCACCGTCATCACGTCAACCACGGAGGAGCCGACGACCACCGTCATCACGTCCACGACCGAGGAGCCGACCACCACCGTCATCACGTCCACGACCGAGGAGCCGACCACCACCGTCATCACGTCAACCACGGATGAGCCGACCACCACCGTCATCACGTCCACGACCGAGGAGCCGACCACCTCCGTCATCACGTCCACGACCGAGGAGCCGACCACCACTGACATCACGTCAACCACGGAGGAGCCGACCACCACCGTCATCACGTCCACGACCGAGGAGCCGACCACCTCCGTCATCACGTCCACGACCGAGGAGCCGACCACCACTGACATCACGTCCACGACCGAGGAGCCGACCACCACTGACATCACGTCAACCACGGAGGAGCCGACCACCACCGTCATCACGTCCACGACCGAGGAGCCGACCACCACCGTCATCACGTCCACGACCGAGGAGCCGACCACCACCGTCATAACGTCAACCACGGAGGAGCCGACCACCACCGTCATCACGTCAACCACGGAGAAGCCGACCACCACGGTCATCACGTCAACCACGGAGGAGCCGACCACCACCGTCATCACGTCCACGACCGAGGCGCCGACCACCTCCGTCATCACGTCCACGACCGAGGAGCCGACCACCACCGTCATCACGTCGACCACGGAGGAGCCGACCACCACCGTCATCACGTCAACCACGGAGGAGCCGACCACCACGGTCATCACGTCAACCACGGAGGAGCCGACCACCACCGTCATCACGTCAACCACGGAGGAGCCGACCACCACGGTCATCACGTCAACCACGGAGGAGCCGACTACCACCGTCATCACGTCCACGACCGAGGAGCCGACCACCACCGTCATCACGTCCACGACCGAGGAGCCGACCACCACCGTCATCACGTCAACCACGGAGGAGCCGACCACCACCGTCATCACGTCCACGACCGAGGAGCCGACCACCACCGGCATCACGTCGACCACGGAAGAGCCGACCACGACAGTCATCACGTCAACGACCGAGGAGCCGACCACGACAGTCATCACGTCAACCACGGAGGAGCCGACCACCACTGTCATCACGTCCACGACCGAGGAGCCGACCACCACCGACATCACGTCAACCACGAAGGAGCCGACCACCACCGTCATCACGTCAACGACCGAGGAGCCGACCACGACAGTCATCACGTCAACCACGGAGGAGCCGACCACCACTGTCATCACGTCGACCACGGAGGAGCCGACCACCACCGACATCACGTCAACCACGGAGGAGCCGACCACCACCGTCATCACGTCCACGACCGAGGAGCCGACCACCTCCGTCATCACGTCCACGACCGAGGAGCCGACCACCACTGCCATCACGTCAACCACGGAGGAGCCGACCACCACCGTCATCACGTCCACGACCGACGAGCCGACCACCACCGTCATCACGTCCACGACCGAAGAGCCGACCACCACCGTCATCACGTCCACGACCGAGGCGCCGACCACCTCCGTCATCACGTCCACGACCGAGGAGCCGACCACCACCGTCATCACGTCGACCACGGAGGAGCCGACCACCACCGTCATCACGTCAACCACGGAGGAGCCGACCACCACCGTCATCACGTCAACCACGGAGGAGCCGACCACCACCGTCATCACGTCCACGACCGAGGAGCCGACCACCACCGTCATCACGTCCACGACCGAGGAGCCGACCACCACCGTCATCACGTCCACGACCGAGGAGCCGACCACCACCGTCATCACATCAACCACGGAGGAGCCGACCACCACCGTCATCACATCAACCACGGAGGAGCCGACCACCACCGTCATCACGTCAACCACGGAGGAGCCGACCACCACGGTCATCACGTCAACCACGGAGGAGCCAACTACCACCGTCATCACGTCCACGACCGAGGAGCCGACCACCACCGTCATCACGTCCACGACCGAGGAGCCGACCACCACCGTCATCACGTCCACGACCGAGGAGCCGACCACCACCGTCATTACGTCGACCACCGAAGAGCCGACCACCACCGTCATCACATCAACCACGGAGGAGCCGACCACCACCGTCATCACGTCCACGACCGAGGAGCCGACCACCACCGTCATCACGTCAACCACGGAGGAGCCGACCACCACCGTCATCACGTCCACGACCGAGGAGCCGACCACCACCGTCATCACGTCCACGACCGAGGAGCCGACCACCACCGTCATCACGTCCACGACCGAGGAGCCGACCACCACCGTCATCACGTCGACCACCGAAGAGCCGACCACCACCGTCATCACATCAACCACGGAGGAGCCGACCACCACCGTCATCACATCAACCACGGAGGAGCCGACCACCACCGTCATCACATCAACCACGGAGGAGCCGACCACCACCGTCATCACGTCAACCACGGAGGAGCCGACCACCACGGTCATCACGTCAACCACGGAGGAGCCAACTACCACCGTCATCACGTCCACGACCGAGGAGCCGACCACCACCGTCATCACGTCCACGACCGAGGAGCCGACCACCACCGTCATCACGTCCACGACCGAGGAGCCGACCACCACCGTCATTACGTCGACCACGGAGGAGCCGACCACCACCGTCATCACATCAACCACGGAGGAGCCGACCACCTCCGTAATCACGTCCACGACCGAGGAGCCGACCACCTCCGTAATCACGTCCACGACCGAGGAGCCGACCACCACCGTCAGCACGTCAACCACGGAGGAGCCGACCACCACCGTCATCACGTCAACCACGGAGGAGCCGACCACCACCGTCATCACGTCCACGACCGAGGAGCCGACCACCACCGTCATCACGTCCACGACCGAGGAGCCGACCACCACCGTCATCACGTCCACGACCGAGGAGCCGACCACCACCGTCATCACGTCCACGACCGAGGAGCCGACCACCACCGTCATCACGTCCACGACCGAGGAGCCGACCACCTCCGTAATCACGTCCACGACCGAGGAGCCGACCACCACCGTCATCACGTCCACGACCGAGGAGCCGACCACCACCGTCATCACGTCCACGACCGAGGAGCCGACCACCACCGTCATCACGTCAACCACGGAGGAGCCGACCACCACGGTCATCACGTCAACCACGGAGGAGCCAACTACCACCGTCATCACGTCCACGACCGAGGAGCCGACCACCACCGTCATCACGTCCACGACCGAGGAGCCGACCACCACCGTCATCACGTCCACGACCGAGGAGCCGACCACCACCGTCATTACGTCGACCACCGAAGAGCCGACCACCACCGTCATCACATCAACCACGGAGGAGCCGACCACCACCGTCATCACGTCTACGACCGAGGAGCCGACCACCACCGTTATCACGTCCACGACCGAGGAGCCGACCACCACCGTCATCACGTCGACCACCGAAGAGCCGACCACCACCGTCATCACGTCAACCACGGAGGAGCCGACCACCACTGTCATCACGTCGACCACGGAGGAGCCGACCACCACCGTCATCACGTCCACGACCGAGGAGCCGACCACCACCGTCATCACGTCCACGACCGAGGAGCCGACCACCACCGTCATCACGTCCACGACCGAGGAGCCGACCACCACCGTCATCACGTCGACCACCGAAGAGCCGACCACCACCGTCATCACATCAACCACGGAGGAGCCGACCACCACCGTCATCACATCAACCACGGAGGAGCCGACCACCACCGTCATCACGTCAACCACGGAGGAGCCGACCACCACGGTCATCACGTCAACCACGGAGGAGCCAACTACCACCGTCATCACGTCCACGACCGAGGAGCCGACCACCACCGTCATCACGTCCACGACCGAGGAGCCGACCACCACCGTCATCACGTCCACGACCGAGGAGCCGACCACCACCGTCATTACGTCGACCACCGAAGAGCCGACCACCACCGTCATCACATCAACCACGGAGGAGCCGACCACCACCGTCATCACGTCCACGACCGAGGAGCCGACCACCACCGTCATCACGTCAACCACGGAGGAGCCGACCACCACCGTCATCACGTCCACGACCGAGGAGCCGACCACCACCGTCATCACGTCCACGACCGAGGAGCCGACCACCACCGTCATCACGTCCACGACCGAGGAGCCGACCACCACCGTCATCACGTCGACCACCGAAGAGCCGACCACCACCGTCATCACATCAACCACGGAGGAGCCGACCACCACCGTCATCACATCAACCACGGAGGAGCCGACCACCACCGTCATCACGTCAACCACGGAGGAGCCGACCACCACGGTCATCACGTCAACCACGGAGGAGCCAACTACCACCGTCATCACGTCCACGACCGAGGAGCCGACCACCACCGTCATCACGTCCACGACCGAGGAGCCGACCACCACCGTCATCACGTCCACGACCGAGGAGCCGACCACCACCGTCATTACGTCGACCACCGAAGAGCCGACCACCACCGTCATCACATCAACCACGGAGGAGCCGACCACCACCGTCATCACGTCCACGACCGAGGAGCCGACCACCACCGTCATCACGTCAACCACGGAGGAGCCGACCACCACCGTCATCACGTCCACGACCGAGGAGCCGACCACCACCGTCATCACGTCCACGACCGAGGAGCCGACCACCACCGTCATCACGTCCACGACCGAGGAGCCGACCACCACCGTCATCACGTCCACGACCGAGGAGCCGACCACCACCGTCATCACGTCCACGACCGAGGAGCCGACCACCTCCGTAATCACGTCCACGACCGAGGAGCCGACCACCACCGTCATCACGTCCACGACCGAGGAGCCGACCACCACCGTCATCACGTCCACGACCGAGGAGCCGACCACCACCGTCATCACGTCAACCACGGAGGAGCCGACCACCACCGTCATCACGTCAACCACGGAGGAGCCGACCACCACCGTCATCACGTCAACGACCGAGGAGCCGACCACGACAGTCATCACGTCAACCACGGAGGAGCCGACCACCACTGTCATCACGTCGACCACGGAGGAGCCGACCACCACCGTCATCACCTCAACCACGGAAGAGCCGACCACCACCGTCATCACGTCAACGACCGAGGAGCCGACCACGACAGTCATCACGTCAACCACGGAAGAGCCGACCACCACTGTCATCACGTCGACCACGGAGGAGCCGACCACCACCGTCATCACCTCAACCACGGAGGAGCCGACCACCACCGTCATCACCTCAACCACGGAGGAGCCGACCACCACCGTCATCACGTCCACGACCGAGGAGCCGACCACCACCGACATCACGTCAACCACGGAAGAGCCGACCACCACCGTCATCACGTCCACGACCGAGGAGCCGACCACCACCGTCATCACGTCGACCACCGAAGAGCCGACCACCACCGTCATCACGTCAACCACGGAGGAGCCGACCACCACCGTCATCACCTCAACCACGGAGGAGCCGACCACCACCGTCATCACGTCCACGACCGAGGAGCCGACCACCTCCGTCATCACGTCCACGACCGAGGAGCCGACCACCACCGTCATCACGTCCACGACCGAGGAGCCGACCACCACCGTCATCACGTCGACCACCGAAGAGCCGACCACCACCGTCATCACGTCAACCACGGAGGAGCCGACCACCACTGTCATCACGTCGACCACGGAGGAGCCGACCACCACCGTCATCACGTCCACGACCGAGGAGCCGACCACCACCGTCATCACGTCCACGACCGAGGAGCCGACCACCACCGACATCACGTCAACCACGGAAGAGCCGACCACCACCGTCATCACGTCAACGACCGAGGAGCCGACCACCACTGACATCACGTCAACCACGGAGGAGCCGACCACCACCGTCATCACGTCCACGACCGAGGAGCCGACCACCACCGTCATCACATCAACCACGGAGGAGCCGACCACCACCGTCATCACATCAACCACGGAGGAGCCGACCACCACCGTCATCACGTCCACGACCGAGGAGCCGACCACCACCGTCATCACGTCGACCACCGAAGAGCCGACCACCACCGTCATCACGTCAACCACGGAGGAGCCGACCACCACTGTCATCACGTCGACCACGGAGGAGCCGACCACCACCGTCATCACGTCCACGACCGAGGAGCCGACCACCACCGACATCACGTCAACCACGGAAGAGCCGACCCCCACCGTCATCACGTCAACGACCGAGGAACCGACCACGACAGTCATCACGTCAACCACGGAAGAGCCGACCACCACCGTCATCACGTCCACGACCGAGGAGCTGACCACCACTGTCATCACGTCGACCACGGAGGAGCCGACCACCACCGTTATCACGTCCACGACCGAGGAGCCGACCACCACCGTCATCACGTCCACGACCGAGGAGCCGACCACCACCGTCATCACGTCCACGACCGAGGAGCCGACCACCACCGTCATTACGTCAACCACGGAGGAGCCGACCACCACCGTCATCACCTCCACGACCGAGGAGCCGACTACCACCGTCATCACGTCCACGACCGAGGAGCCGACCACCACCGTCATCACGTCAACCACGGAGGAGCCGACCACCACCGTCATCACCTCCACGACCGAGGAGCCGACTACCAGCGTCATCACGTCCACGACCGAGGAGCCGACCACCACCGACATCACGTCAACCACGGAGGAGCCGACCACCACCGTCATCACGTCAACGACCGAGGAGCCGACCACGACAGTCATCACGTCAACCACGGAGGAGCCGACCACCACCGTCATCACGTCAACCACGGAGGAGCCGACCACCACTGTCATCACGTCGACCACGGAGGAGCCGACCACAACCGTCATCACGTCCACGACCGAGGAGCCGACCACCACCGACATCACGTCAACCACGGAGGAGCCGACCACCACCGTCATCACGTCAACGACCGAGGAGCCGACCACGACAGTCATCACGTCAACCACGGAGGAGCCGACCACCACTGTCATCACGTCGACCACGGAGGAGCCGACCACCACCGTCATCACGTCGACCACGGAGGAGCCGACCACCAGCGTCATCACGTCCACGACCGAGGAGCCGACCACCACCGTCATCACGTCGACCACGGAGGAGCCGACCACCAGCGTCATCACGTCCACGACCGAGGAGCCGACTACCAGCGTCATCACGTCCACGACCGAGGAGCCGACCACCACCGTCATCACGTCCACGACCGAGGAGCCGACCACCACCGACATCACGTCAACCACGGAGGAGCCGACCACCACCGTCATCACGTCAACGACCGAGGAGCCGACCACGACAGTCATCACGTCAACCACGGAGGAGCCGACCACCACCGTCATCACGTCAACCACGGAGGAGCCGACCACCACTGTCATCACGTCGACCACGGAGGAGCCGACCACAACCGTCATCACGTCCACGACCGAGGAGCCGACCACCACCGACATCACGTCAACCACGGAGGAGCCGACCACCACCGTCATCACGTCAACGACCGAGGAGCCGACCACGACAGTCATCACGTCAACCACGGAGGAGCCGACCACCACTGTCATCACGTCGACCACGGAGGAGCCGACCACCACCGTCATCACGTCGACCACGGAGGAGCCGACCACCAGCGTCATCACGTCCACGACCGAGGAGCCGACCACCACCGTCATCACGTCGACCACGGAAGAGCCGACCACGACAGTCATCACGTCAACGACCGAGGAGCCGACCACGACAGTCATCACGTCAACCACGGAGGAGCCGACCACCACTGTCATCACGTCGACCACGGAGGAGCCGACCACCACCGACATCACGTCAACCACGGAGGAGCCGACCACCACCGTCATCACGTCAACGACCGAGGAGCCGACCACGACAGTCATCACGTCAACCACGGAGGAGCCGACCACCACTGTCATCACGTCGACCACGGAGGAGCCGACCACCACCGTCATCACGTCGACCACGGAGGAGCCGACCACCAGCGTCATCACGTCCACGACCGAGGAGCCGACCACCACCGGCATCACGTCGACCACGGAAGAGCCGACCACGACAGTCATCACGTCAACGACCGAGGAGCCGACCACGACAGTCATCACGTCAACCACGGAGGAGCCGACCACCACTGTCATCACGTCCACGACCGAGGAGCCGACCACCACCGACATCACGTCAACCACGAAGGAGCCGACCACCACCGTCATCACGTCAACGACCGAGGAGCCGACCACGACAGTCATCACGTCAACCACGGAGGAGCCGACCACCACTGTCATCACGTCGACCACGGAGGAGCCGACCACCACCGACATCACGTCAACCACGGAGGAGCCGACCACCACCGTCATCACGTCAACGACCGAGGAGCCGACCACGACAGTCATCACGTCAACCACGGAGGAGCCGACCACCACTGTCATCACGTCGACCACGGAGGAGCCGACCACCACCGTCATCACGTCGACCACGGAGGAGCCGACCACCAGCGTCATCACGTCCACGACCGAGGAGCCGACCACCACCGTCATCACGTCGACCACGGAAGAGCCGACCACGACAGTCATCACGTCAACGACCGAGGAGCCGACCACGACAGTCATCACGTCAACCACGGAGGAGCCGACCACCACTGTCATCACGTCCACGACCGAGGAGCCGACCACCACCGACATCACGTCAACCACGAAGGAGCCGACCACCACCGTCATCACGTCAACGACCGAGGAGCCGACCACCACCGTCATCACGTCGACCACGGAGGAGCCGACCACCAGCGTCATCACGTCCACGACCGAGGAGCCGACCACCACCGTCATCACGTCATCCACGGAGGAGCCGACCACCACCGTCATCACGTCAACCACGGAGGAGCCGACCACCACCGTCATCACGTCGACCACGGAAGAGCCGACCACCACCGTCATCACGTCGACCACGGAGGAGCCGACCACCAGCGTCATCACGTCCACGACCGAGGAGCCGACCACCACCGTCATCACGTCGACCACGGAGGAGCCGACCACCACCGTCATCACGTCAACGACCGAGGAGCCGACCACGACAGTCATCACGTCAACCACGGAGGAGCCGACCACCACCGTCATCACGTCCACGACCGAGGAGCTGACCACCACTGTCATCACGTCAACGACCGAGGAGCCGACCACCACCGTCATCACGTCAACGACCGAGGAGCCGACCACCACCGTCATCACGTCAACCACGGAGGAGCCGACCACCACTGTCATCACGTCGACCACGGAGGAGCCGACCACAACCGTCATCACGTCCACGACCGAGGAGACGACCACCACCGACATCACGTCAACCACGGAGGAGCCGACCACCACCGTCATCACGTCGACCACGGAGGAGCCGACCACCACCGTCATCACGTCGACCACGGAGGAGCCGACCACCACCGTCATCACGTCAACCACGGAGGAGCCGACCACCACCGTCATCACGTCAACCACGGAGGAGCCGACCACCACCGTCATCACGTCGACCACGGAAGAGCCGACCACCACCGTCATCACGTCCACGACCGAGGAGCTGACCACCACTGTCATCACGTCGACCACGGAGGAGCCGACCACCACCGTTATCACGTCCACGACCGAGGAGCCGACCACCACCGTCATCACGTCCACGACCGAGGAGCCGACCACCACCGTCATCACGTCGACCACGGAGGAGCCGACCACCACCGTCATCACGTCGACCACGGAGGAGCCGACCACCACCGTCATCACGTCAACCACGGAGGAGCCGACCACCACCGTCATCACGTCAACCACGGAGGAGCCGACCACCACCGTCATCACGTCGACCACGGAAGAGCCGACCACCACCGTCATCACGTCCACGACCGAGGAGCTGACCACCACTGTCATCACGTCGACCACGGAGGAGCCGACCACCACCGTTATCACGTCCACGACCGAGGAGCCGACCACCACCGTCATCACGTCCACGACCGAGGAGCCGACCACCACCGTCATCACGTCCACGACCGAGGAGCCGACCACCACCGTCATCACGTCCACGACCGAGGAGCCGACCACCACCGTCATCACGTCAACCACGGAGGAGCCGACCACCACCGTCATCACGTCCACGACCGAGGAGCCGACCACCACCGTCATCACGTCCACGACCGAGGAGCCGACCACCACCGTCATCACGTCCACGACCGAGGAGCCGACCACCACCGTCATCACGTCCACGACCGAAGAGCAGACAACCACCGTCATCACGTCAACCACGGAGGAGCCGACCACCACCGTCATCACGTCAACCACGGAGGAGCCGACCACCACCGTCATCACGTCGACCACGGAAGAGCCGACCACCACCGTCATCACGTCGACCACGGAGGAGCCGACCACCAGCGTCATCACGTCCACGACCGAGGAGCCGACCACCACCGTCATCACGTCCACGACCGAGGAGCCGACCACCACCGTCATCACGTCCACGACCGAGGAGCCGACCACCACCGTCATCACGTCCACGACCGAGGAGCAGACAACCACCGTCATCACGTCAACCACGGAGGAGCCGACCACCACCGTCATCACGTCAACCACGGAGGAGCCGACCACCACCGTCATCACGTCCACCACGGAGGAGCCGACCACCACCGTCATCACGTCCACGACCGAGGAGCCGACCACCACCGTCATCACGTCCACGACCGAGGAGCAGACAACCACCGTCATCACGTCAACCACGGAGGAGCCGACCACCACCGTCATCACGTCAACCACGGAGGAGCCGACCACCACCGTCATCACGTCAACGACCGAGGAGCCGACCACGACAGTCATCACGTCAACCACGGAGGAGCCGACCACCACTGTCATCACGTCGACCACGGAGGAGCCGACCACCACCGACATCACGTCAACCACGGAGGAGCCGACCACCACCGTCATCACGTCGACCACGGAGGAGCCGACCACCACCGTCATCACGTCGACCACGGAGGAGCCGACCACCACCGTCATCACGTCAACCACGGAGGAGCCGACCACCACCGTCATCACGTCAACCACGGAGGAGCCGACCACCACCGTCATCACGTCGACCACGGAAGAGCCGACCACCACCGTCATCACGTCCACGACCGAGGAGCTGACCACCACTGTCATCACGTCGACCACGGAGGAGCCGACCACCACCGTTATCACGTCCACGACCGAGGAGCCGACCACCACCGTCATCACGTCCACGACCGAGGAGCCGACCACCACCGTCATCACGTCCACGACCGAGGAGCCGACCACCACCGTCGTCACGTCCACGACCGAGGAGCCGACCACCACCGTCATCACGTCGACCACGGAGGAGCCGACCACCACCGTCATCACGTCGACCACGGAGGAGCCCACGACCGAAGAACCAACCACAACGCTCGGTTAGTTTAGTAAAACTGATATTATTATTATTTATTGTCTGTACTTCACATTGTCGATAGATTACAACGCGATTCTTTATTGTTTTTATCATTACAGAACCGACCACCACGCTCGAGCCTACTACGACTGAAATTTCGACTACGGAAGGTAATCTTTGTAGATACTTTCTATTTATCATGGATAGGCCATCATGGGTAGATCATTCTGCCTCCTTCCTCAATTTCTCCCATTCCTTCTGATACACTTCATTTTGTGGCCAATTTCGATGTCGAAGCGAGCCAACATACAACTTCGATCCCGTGCCCACTGGACTCGATTTGTCTCCAGCTTCATTCTCTTTCTGATTCTCCTCTCTTCTAACCACAATTCCACGTCCTATCGCTTCTTCTCACACAATAATCGCAGCGTCGCGTCATTTTCCATCAAATTATCTTAATGAGTCTTTGCCTCGTAGTATCCGGGTGTTCTACTTGCTCCTTTCCTCATCAATTCTTCATAGAATTGATCCATCTCATATCGATCCATGAATGGATTTCCCATGATTCCTTCCTTCGTGAATCTCTTCATATATCCATTCTTGAGAATAGTCTCCCGATCACCTTCAGTCTATTGTTGGTGTATGCAATTCACCAGCATCATTTGCAATAATGAACTTGTGAATATGATACCATGATTCGCGTACTTTCAGAATAATATCCATATCAAGATTATTAGGAATATTGGTAATTTTATTCTCAGTCATATTTGCATTGCAGAACCCACCACTACCACTACGACAACTACAGTCGCTCCAACCACTACAACGACAGTCCCAGTGGTAAATTATTACAACGTTATTATCATAATATCTATCGATAGGATTCTCTAGTAGGCTTATCAGAGCATGTTCTCTATTCAGCCTGCGTGTTGTCCTTCGGGTGGAGTCTGGAGCGAATGGACAGTCACGGGTACTTGCGCCACCACGTGCGGTTCCTGCAACAACGCCACACGCACGAGAATGTGCAATTCCCTCGTCGACGGGTGCCCTTGCAGGTACTCTTTATATGTCTCATTTTTGTATAGTGGCCGATATTGTAGGCTTGAAGGCAAATAGTCCTGAATAACCACAATATTTTCAGCGGAGACGCAGCTGACATTGGTCCTTGTGGAATCGCTATGTGTACCTTCCCTAAGAAGACCTGCTGTTTCACCTACGTGAAGTCCCTCAATGGTTTGTGGTATTTAATATTCATATAATCAATGACTGATTTTTTTTCAGGCAACACGAATGCCTTCTTCTGTGGTACCGGAAACACGCCCACCAATCCCACGTACAACTGCAAGACGACCACGACAACAACGACCACAACCACTACAACGGTCGCACCTACAACTACTACAACTACAACTACAACTGTCGCTCCGACCACCACAACAACTACGACTGTCGCTCCGACCACCACTACAACAGTTCCCGTGGTAAATTCATTGCGAAAATGATCCGCTTGCTTTTCGTTCACTTGTTTATGAATTACTTTTCAATATGTTCACTCAAAAGAGTCTCAACTTGATCGCACTTCACTAAGCATCTGTTCTTAGTCAATCGTTCATTTACAGCCCGCGTGTTGTCCTTCGGGTGGAGTCTGGAGTGAATGGACAGTTACGGGTGCATGCGCCACCACGTGCGGATCCTGCAACAACGCCACACGCACGAGAACGTGCAATTCCCTCGTCGACGGGTGCCCTTGCAGGTACTATTACTTCCTTATTCTTGAATTTATTTGCAATCATGTCAAATCTTCAGCGGAGACGCAGCTGACATTGGTCCTTGTGGAATCGCTATGTGTACCTTCCCTAAGAAGACTTGCTGTTTCACCTACGTGAAGTCCCTCAATGGTTAGTGGATTTCCTACTTATAAAAGTTTGAGCTATGGATCTTCAGGAAACACGAATGAGTTTTTCTGTGGCACCGGAAACACGCCCACCAATCCTACGTACAACTGCAAGACAACCACTACAACTACGACTGTCGCTCCCACTACCACTACCACAGTCGCTGCGGTAAGCCGAAACTGCTCTTCCTGGTGTTCTTGATTTTCAATTTAATTTTTGATTGAAAAGAGTTTTGCTCCTATTTCACTAGGCATTTGACTATTGTCGATAGTTCATTATCAGCCTGCATGCTGCCCTGCTGGTGGAATCTGGAGTGAATGGTCAACGACTGGAACTTGTGGAACTACCTGTGGATCATGCTCCAATGCCACTCGTACCAGAACATGTACCTCTATGTCTGATGGATGTCCATGCAAGTGAGTTGTCAAGAAATGAAGTTGATTGAAAGAGCATCATCTAAGCTTCAGAGAAAAAATGTAAAATATCATCGACTTTCAGTGGCGCCTCAACAGACAGTGGGCCTTGTGGAATCGGTCTCTGCCCCTTCCCTTCATCTCCAAAGACCTGCTGCTTCTCATACGTCAAATCGCTCAACAGTCGGTTTCTATCAATAAGATGGCCCCTTTATCAATAAATGAATTTTAAGAAAAGATTAATTAAACGATTAATATATTGATGCCAAATCGGCACGTGACTATCCTGATTTCGCCTGCTTTCTCGTTTCTCTAATCGACGACAGACTAAGTGAAATGGAGAGAGTCAGATGTCTATTTCTCATCAGTAATGAGTTTGATTGGTTAATCTTTCAGATAGAAACGGAGAGTTCTTCTGCGGAATGGGAAGTGTACCAGCCGATCCCATTAACAACTGTCAGACGACAATGGAGCCAACCACGGAAATAGTGGTACGGCATCTATACCTCACTATGAAAATATTTCTTATTGATGAAAAAACATTTGCAATACTTATTTATGAATGACTTTTATCGTGATCATCTCTAAAATAAAGCGATCCTCACTCCCATATTACTAGACATATGCTCGTTTGTCAATAGTTTATTATCAGCCTGCATGCTGCCCTGCTGGTGGAATCTGGAGTGAATGGTCAACGTCTGGAGCTTGCGCCACCACCTGTGGATCATGCTCCAATGCCACTCGTACCAGAACATGTACCTCTATGTCTGATGGATGTCCATGCACGTGAGTTGTCAAGAAATGAAGTTGATTGAAAGAGCATCATCTAAGCTTCAGAGAAAAAATGCAAAATATTATCGACTTTCAGTGGCGCCTCAACAGACAGTGGGCCTTGTGGAATCGGTCTCTGCCCCTTCCCTTCATCTCCAAAGACCTGCTGCTTCTCATACGTCAAATCGCTGAACAGTTTGTTTTGAATCAATTTTTTTTTTAAATAATGGGTAACTGTTATTTTGACTTTTCAAAATTATTATTTTGCCAGTTATGAACATGAATGAACTTTGTTTAGATAGAAATGGACAGTTCTTCTGCGGAATGGGAGAAGTACCAGTCGATCCTATTTACAGCTGCGAGACTACTTCGATGACACCAACCACGGAAACAGCGGTACAGCGTCACTTAGTGTAGCATTTACATTGATAAAACATGAATGATTAGATTCAACGTAATTCTATTGTCAGCCTGCATGCTGCTCAGCCGGTGGCATCTGGGGTGAATGGACGACGGGTGCATGCTCCACTACTTGTGGATCATGCAGTACAGCTACTCGAACCAGAACATGCACCTCCCTCGCTGATGGATGTCCATGCGCGTGAGTTAGAGACTGCGTTGTCAAATTGAAAAATCACAATATCTCTTCTCTTGAAGCTCACTAGTTTATCTTCGATTGCTCTTCCAGGGGAGCATCATCAGACACGGGCCCTTGCGGTATTTCGCTTTGTCCCTTCCCTGGAACGACTTGCTGCGGTAACTACGTGAAATCACTCAACGGTATGTTGTTTATCAGAGACAGTACACATGTGTTAAGAAGAATTTAAGCATCAGGTATTTCCAATGTCATCATTTAGGTAACACGGGGACATTCTTCTGCGGCGTCGGAAACACGCCAGTCAACACTCCGCCCGACTGTTCTGCGACAACACAATCTGTAAGTCCCAATTTGTGCTACACTTCTCATCGGCAGCGCTTAGTAAGCATTAGCGGTTGTCCATCCCATGCCAAGAGAGCGAGCACGGAAGGAGCTCACTTCGCAAGGATGGCGTCGTTTCAGCCGAACTGCTGTCCTACGGGAGGTCTCTGGACTGAGTGGGTCTCTTCGGGTCCTTGTCCGACGACTTGCGGTTCCTGTTCGTTGCTCACTCGCACGAGAACATGCTCGAGTGCCGCAGATGGATGCCCATGCACGTGAGACAATCAGTATTTCAATCAATTGTGAACAGATCCAACGTAATGCTATCAAAGCACTAACGGGACGAATTCAGCGGGGCTGCTACCGAGTCTGGTCCCTGTGGAAACTCTCTCTGCCCCTGGCCCGGAACAACCTGCTGCGGAGCATATGTCAAGAGTGTGCGTTCATAATTTGAGTCCTTCTTGTATTTCGAACAGGTGTCTGGCAAATTATTTTTTTTACATAAACCAATTATAGCTCGACTATAAGACGTCAACATTCTACTGTGGCATGGGAGACGACACTGCACCACCTGCAACCACCTGCTGCCCCACAAGTACGAATCTTCCTCCATATAATGCAGCAATTTAAGAAAAGACTAGAAAGTGTCAGATGAATAGATCGAGTAGATAGGTCAATCTCGGCATTCATTGAAGACAGCAACACCTACTGGTCGGCATGGGGCGAGTGGTCTAACACTTGTCTCACCACTGGCGGAAGGACGAGAACGAGAGTGTGCAGTGGAGCGGATAAGGGATGCAATTGCGAGTACGTATTATAACATACTCGATTGTTAAATATGTTACCATATATGTTATATGAATGTTACAACATTTCTCAAAGCTGTGGCAACAGGAAACATTGAAAAATAACTCGAATCATTCTTTGAGTGGTGATGCGACGGAGACTGAGCAGTGCTGTTGTCCGACAGGCGGAGTGTGGAGTGAATGGACGCCTACCAGTGGAACTTGTGCTACCACCTGCGGGTGCTGTCCTTTCCCTTTTATATTTAACCCGATTCTGACAGTCTGTTCTTTGCCGGTGAACGATATTTTCTCTTATATTTAGTGATGCGTTTCTCACCTAAATCATTCAGATCCTGTACATCTGTCGCCAGAACGAGAACCTGCAGTTCGGCTCAGTACGGATGTGCCTGCACGTAAGCATCACGTCTTATCAAAGAATCCCATCTTCCTCAAGTTGCCATCAATTGTGCAAATCTGGTCTGATTCTTCATCCTCTAATCTTAATCCACTCCAGTGGTGCCTCTACCGACACGGGTCCGTGCAGTCGTGCTCCTTGCCCGGCCGGTTCTGCTTGCTGCACTGGTTTCGCTGTAATGACGAACCCCAACACCGGCGCTTCATACTGTGGCACTGTTGCTACCGCCGTGCCTCTGTCCAGTTGCTGCACTGCCGGTGAGACCCAGACTTGGCGTCTTTCGCTTTCAGGCTAGATTCGCTCTTTGAACATACATACATCTCAACTAGTATTTTCCAGAATATCGTAACTGCTCGCACATATTTGACTGGAAACTGCAACCATTATGGGAAAGAGGGGAATTCAACCTACTCTGCTATTTCAGCCAACGCGGGGACCTGGGGCACATGGGCGGCATGGACAGGCAGTTGCACGACCGCGCCCTGTGGTCTCTGCGACAAGCAGACCAGAAACCGCGTCTGCACTCCAGGACCCATCGGATGCCCCTGCGAGTGAGTGATTATACCTCTAACGAGCTATAAAAAAATGTGTAACCGAAATTACCGATAGAACTATGATGTTCATCTAAGAAGTGAGTGAGTGAATTTCCTCCCATTCCAGCGGCGATGTCACGCAATCGCAAGCATGCGGTAGCAACAAGTTGTGCACGTTCCCTCAGAAGACCTGCTGCGCTCCTTACATCAAATCGCTCATTAACAATACGCTGGTCTGCGCTTAGAGGTATGTCCTTGTATACCTGAATTTATGTTCATCATTATAACATCAGCATGTCAAATTTAGAAATAATAGTGACCCGTTGAATGTTTCACAACTAATCCCTGTCGTTTCAGATTCATTATTAGCCGTTCTCTAGTCAACACATCATCATTGCTAGTGCCTTCGACGCATTAGCTACGTGTACACGTATCACACAATCAATAATCTTCGTGTCGGTAGATCAGATAGACGCGTGTATAGCAATACCATCACGTGTCGTGTACATATACCAATAAATCGCATATTTATATCATTACTGTTTATTGCACACACATCGCAAATATGTTATTATATTTTTTAAACAGAGCTATTATTGTTAGTGGCATCTAAAAACACAACATATTTACAAAATAGACGCAGAAACATATATTTTATTTTGAAGATCCGAATGAGTAGTTAAGAGACCGGCTCGGTTATTTTGGAGCATGGGCCGGACATCGATATCACCGATCCGGTCCAAACTTTTTCAGTGGATACCCCCATGGGTCCCCATCACCAAACGGGTCACTATATGACCCAGATCAATGAAACATTCAAATGTCGAAAACTCGAAAATCGGATAAAAATAACCGAACGATCTGGGTCCAAAGTTAGTGTGGTAATATTACATACATGTCTAGAGAACAAAAACACGTTATGAGGTGGTCCGAGATTTTGATCGCAAACTGATTTTTTCAACTTTTGAAAGTCGTTTTAAATTTTGGTAAAATCGATATGAGAAAACCGCAACACGGCACTAAGTACATCTTGCAGAGCATTGAATTCTGCGTCGAATAAGATAAATGAGCTAAAAAATGTGTAATCCTATTTTTTGATCTATGGATCAGAAAGAAGCAGTTGAAAAAAAAGTTCCCAGAACCACCCCAATATGATTCTCGTTTTAAGGCCCACATTGAGTACATCAATTTTTGTGTTAACAGTATAACCTGAAATTGAGGTTTGAACATGTTAGAAACATGAAAATTCATAAAATTCTGATATTTTAATTATTAAAATTCAAATGAGAAAAAAATTGAAGTTGCTTTAAATTTTCATGGTACTAACTTGTTCACACCTCAATTTCAGGTTATAATGTCAACACAAAAATTTATGTACTCGATGTGGGCTTCTAAACGAGTACCATATTGGGGTGGTTCTTGGAACTTTTTTTTCAACTGCTTCTTTCTGGTCCATAGATCAAAAAATAGGATTACACATTTTTTTGCTCATTTAGCTTATTCGGCGCAGAATTTGATGCTCTACAATATGCACTTAGTGCCGTTTTGCGGTTTTCTCATATGGATTTTACAAAAATTAAAAACAACTTTCAAAAGTTGAAAAAATCAGTTTGCGATCAAAATCTCGGACAACCTCATAACGTGTTTTTGTTCTCTAGACATGTATGTATTATTGCAACGCTAACTTTGGACCCAGATCGTTCGGTTATTTTTATCCGATTTTCGAGTTTTCAAAATTCGATGTCCCGGCATTTTTATGTTTCATTGATCTGGATCATATAGTGACCCGTTTGGTGATAAGGACCCATGGGGGTATCCAGGGAAAAAGTTTGGACCGAATCGGTGATATCGATGTCCCGCTCTAACAGCTGTATCCTCGAAAATAACGGAGCCGGTCTCTTAAGATTAAAAACGTTTAAGAGACCATATAATTGGCTGTATGTGTAGGATCTATCTTTCCTCTTTTTATCTTGAACTCTTGACTTATGTGTCTTGAAAACTAGTTGTCTTGAACTATCTAGCTGTTCCCGTTTTCTACGTAATAGGATTTTCCACTTTTTTGTTTTCCTTATTCTTTACCTCTGAATGATCCGTCGAAGATGGGATCCGCCACAATCACTCTATGTGTAATTTTGTGGTCGCCAATAGGGTTGACAATTCAAGGAATGAAGGAACGAGGAAGGAATGGGCATGCAAATCGCCTAGAAAATCATTGCGCAAGGAGATGCAAATCGCTCATTCCTTGCGCAAGGAATGGGGTGAGCTGCATTCCTTCCGAAAGGAATTCGATTCCTTGCGCAAGGAATCGACTATAAAACATCATTTGAAGCCGTTTTTCGTTCTGTAAAGTGAATAATTTGCATAATTAGTCAACCTGCCACATCACAAGAATCATTTTAAAGCATTCCTAAGATACAAAGCATTCCTTCATCGAGTTCCCCCTCTGGTACCTCGCCTTCCCTGACCTACATCCTCCTTCCTCCTATGAAATCTCACCTTCCTTCTCTATTTTCGCCTTCCCCTAACCTACCCCCTCCTTCCTCCTCTGAAATCTCACCTTCCTCCTCTATTACGCCTTCCCCTGATCTACCTTCCTCCTTCCTCTTCTGATAGAAATTATGAGTAGGAACTGCTAGGTGCAAGGTACAGTATCGGACATAAGTCACCGTCCAAAATTTCAAAGTGTTGTAACTTTTGAACCAGATAAGCAATCGGTTTGATGTTTTGGCAGGATACATAAGACCTATTGATGCATTGCCACCGATAGTGACGTCATGCTACGATTTCGCAATATTGCATAGTGATGATGCAATCATATATATGTTCTTCACTTGTGATTTTAAGGTCATTGGGATTTTTTCTAAGTCTTCTCTCTTTTTGTGATGATTGAAGGCCTCAGCATCTACCGATTAAAAAATAGTACTCATGGGGCGTTGTCGTACAGAAGCAGAACACAGGTTCAAAATAGGGTCCCGAAAAAAATAATTTCCATTCATTGACGTGCTAGAGACTCGTTCAAAGGCTCAAAATGACCCTTACAATAATTCCTGATTACCCACAAAGTTCGATATTGATATCTCTTAATTTGACCTCAGGGCACGAATTTTTCACTTTTTCAAATAATTGTTTTCTTCCTATTTTGGATGATCATAGTTCCAAGGCCGATTTTTGTTCAAATGTATTTTCTAGACAGGGTAGTTGCAAATCCATGGAATATACGATTCCCAACTTTTTAGAGCATTTGGATAACTTTCTCACCCGCGGCAACCGAAAATCAGAGGTCAAAAGATTTTAAAAATCGGCTATGTTTCGACATAATAAATTTTAACTTTTTTCATTAATGATATCATGGACTCTCATACCGAAATTCGTACTCAGCACACAAAAATATCCCAGAAAAAAATTTAGTCAGGAAGTTTTGAGAGAAACTTTTTTTCGACTAATGATGGGGGTATCATGGTCATTTTTTGGGTTGAAATCGATTGACCTCTGATTTTTGGTTGCCGCGGGTGAGAAAGTTATCCAAATGCTCTAAAAAGTTGGGAATCGTATATTCCATGGATTTGCAACTACCCTGTCTAGAAAATACATTTGCACAAAAATCGGCCTTGGAACTATGATCATCCAAAATAGGAAGAAAACAATTATTTGAAAAAGTGAAAAATTCGTGCCCTGAGGTCAAATTAAGAGATATCTATATCGAACTTTGTGGGTAATCAGGAAATGAGTACTATTTTTTAATCGGTAGATGCTGAGGCCTTCTATCATCACAAAAAGAGAGAAGACGAAAAAAATCCCAATGACCTTAAAATCACAAGTGAAGAACATATATATGACTGCATCATCACTATGCAATATTGCGAAATCGTAGCATGACGTCACTATCGGTGGCAATGCATCAATAGGTCTAATGTATCCTGCCAAAACATCAAACCGATTGCTTATCTGGTTCAAAAGTTACAACACTTTGAAATTTTCGACGGTGACTTATGTCCGATACTGTAGATCAAGGGATTCCCAGTAGGGGAGGACGCTGAGATTTCAGAGGAGGAAGAAGGGGGTAGGTCAGGGAAGGTCTAGAATAGAGGGGGAAGGCGAGATGCTAGAGTAGGAAGGAGGGGATAGGTCAGGGAAAGTCTAGAATAGAGGGGGAAGGCGAGGTACCAGAGGGGGGAAGGAGGGGGGTAGGTCAGGGAATGTCTAGAATAGAGCGGGAAGGCGAGGTACCAGAGGGGGGACTAGAGGAAGGAATGCTTTTAAATGATGCTTGTGATGTGTCAGGTTGACTAATTATGCAAAATATTTACTTTTCACAACGAAAAACGGCTTCAAATGATGTTTTTAGAGCAGATTCCTTGCGCAAGGAATCGAATTCCTTGCGGAAGGAATGAGCGATTTGCATTCCATTGTGAACTCTTCGCAAGGATGTGCAAGGATCCTTGAATTGTCAACCCTAGTCGCCAATTCCTCGAGTGATCTACTCTACTTATTATCTCTTCCAGTCTTTATTTAATCTGGATGTGCTCTTCGGTTCGGACTGGTGAGTTTGTTTCTTCATTAAAATTATTAAATTATTTATAGAATAATAAGCATAAGGGCAATAATTTTCACTGAAAATGAGCATACGCAACTGTGAAATATTGAACTCGTTTATTGAAGATTTTTTATTTATATTTTTATTCCTTGATTTTAATGCTCCAATCTTGTTCCTACTAATTGTGTTCAGGATAAAAAATTTCAACTCGTAAAAGACGAGGTATTTATGATATACAGTTGCGCTCATAAGTCACCGACCACTTTTAATTTCTTCCATAACTTTTGGCTCATGATAGATTTATGGGTCAACCTGTGATATGTCATGGCATACCCACCGAGTGCTAGGTATATGCCATAGGGATATCACAGAACTCCCTGTTTGTTGCGCAGTGAAGACACAATCAATCAACACTTTTTTCAACAACAAAAAATTCTTGAATGGATTGTTCCCTGAACACCAAACTTTCTGATATTTTAGATAAGTCGAAGGGCTACCCTTAAAAAGTTTTTCAAGTTCCTGCTCTATCGCACTTTGGCTACAGAATTGCTCAAAGATGTGTTCCGAAAAAATTAACTTTTGTTCATAGTCATGCTAGAAACTCGTTCAAAAGCTCAAAGTGATCCTTACCACATTTCCTGATGAACCCCAAAGTTTGATAACGATAGATATTAATTTGACCTCAGGGCACGAATTTTTCACTTTTTCAAATAATTGTTTTCTTCCTATTTTGGATGATCATAGTTCCAAGGCCGATTTTTGTGCAAATGTCTTTCCTGGACAGGTTAGTTGCAAATGCATGGAATATACGATTCCCAACTTTTTAGAGCATTTGGATAACTTTCCACCCCGCGGCAACCGAAAATCCGAAGGCATTCGATTTTCAACCCAAAAAATGACATCAAAAAAAAAAAGATACCCCCATCAAAAAAATTGTTCTCTCAGAACTTCCTGACTAATTTTTTCTCTGGTATATTTTTGTGTGCTGAATCCGAATTTCGATATGAGAGCCCATGATATCATTAATGAAAAAAGTTAGAATTCATTATGTCGAAAAGCAGCCGATTTTGAAAATTTATTGACCTCGGATTTTCGGTTGCCGCGGGCTGGAATGTTATCCAAGTGCTCTAAAAAGTTGGGAATCGTATATTCCATGGATTTGCAACTAACCTGTCCAGGAAAGGCATTTTAACAAAAATCGGTCTTGGAACTGTGATCGTCCAAAATAGGGAGAAAAAAATTACGTGAAAAAGTGAAAAATTCGTGCCCTGAGGTCAAATTAAGAGCTTTCGTTATCAAACGTTGGGGTTCATCAGGAATTGTGGTAAGGATCATTTTGAGCTTTTGAACGAGTCTCTAGCTTGTCTATGAACGAAAAACCATTTTTTCGGGGCCCCATTTTGAGACAGTCTAAAACCACTGTGCGTCATCCTCCCATGAGTACATATTTTCATCGAAAAGGTATTGAGGCCTTCTATTATCACACCGAGTACGAAGTCTGAGGAAAAATCCATTCAAGAATTTTTATTTTTGAAATTCAATTGTTTTATTGCGTCTTCAGTGCGCAACAACCAGGGAGTTCTGTGATATCCCTATGGCATATACCTAACACTCGGTGGGTATGCCATGACATATCACAGGTTGACTCATAAATCTATCATGAGTCAAAAGTTATGGAAGAAATTAAAAGTGGTCGGTGACTTATGAGCGCAACTGTATATTAGTATCGGTATCGGACAGTATCGGACAAAAGTCATCGTTCACAAATGCAAAGTGGTGTAACTTTTGAATTAGAGGGGCGATCTTTCTGAAATTTTGACAGATATTAATCGACTCACTGATGCATCTTATCCGACCGTGACGTCATGCTACGATTTCACAATATTGCATAGTGATGATGCAATCATATATATGTTCGTCACTTGTGATTTTAAGGTCATTGGGATTTTTTCTAAGTCTTCTCTCTTTTTGTGATGATAGAAGGCCTCAGCATCTACCGATTAAAAAATAGTTCTCATGGGGCGTTGTCGTACAGAAGCAGAACACAGGTTAAAAATAGGGTCCCGAAAAAAATAATTTCCATTCATTGACGTGCTAGAGACTCGTTCAAAGGCTCAAAATGACCCTTACAATAATTCCTGAGTACCCACAAAGTTCGATATTGATATCTCTTAATTTGAGCTCAGGGCACGAATTTTTCACTTTTTCAAATAATTGTTTTCTTCCTATTTTGGATGATCATAGTTCCAAGGCCGATTTTTGTTCAAATGTATTTTCTAGACAGGGTAGTTGCAAATCCATGGAATATACGATTCCCAACTTTTTAGAGCATTTGGATAACTTTCTCACCCGCGGCAACCGAAAATCAGAGGTCAAAAGATTTTTAAAATCGGCTATGTTTCGACATAATAAATTTTAACTTTTTTCATTAATGATATCATGAGCTCTCATATCGAAATTCGGATTCAGCACACACAAATAAACCAGAAAAAAATTTAGTCAGGAAGTTTTGAGAGAAACTTTTTTTCGACTAATGATGGGGGTATCATGGTCATTTTTTGGGTTGAAATCGATTGACCTCTGATTTTCGGTTGCCGCGGGTGAGAAAGTTATCCAAATGCTCTAAAAAGTTGGGAATCGTATATTCCATGGATTTGCAACTACCCTGTCTAGAAAATACATTTGAACAAAAATCGGCCTTGGAACTATGATCATCCAAAATAGGAAGAAAACAATTATTTGAAAAAGTGAAAAATTCGTGCCCTGAGCTCAAATTAAGAGATATCAATATCGAACTTTGTGGGTAATCAGGAATTATTGTAAGGGTCATTTTGAGCCTTTGAACGAGTCTCTAGCACGTCAATGAATGGAAATTATTTTTTTCGGGACCCTATTTTTAACCTGTGTTCTGCTTCTGTACGACAACGCCCCATGAGTACTATTTTTTAATCGGTAGATGCTGAGGCCTTCTATCATCACAAAAAGAGAGAAGACTTAGAAAAAATCCCATTGACCTTAAAATCACAAGTGACGAACATATATATGATTGCATCATCACTATGCAATATTGCGAAATCGTAGCATGACGTCACGGTCGGATAAGATGCATCCGTGAGTCGATTAATATCTGTCAAAATTTCAGAAAGATCGCCCCTCTAATTCAAAAGTTACACCACTTTGCATTTGTGAACGATGACTTTTGTCCGATACTGTATATATATATACAGTATCGGACAAAAGTCATCGTTCACAAATGCAAAGTGGTGTAACTTTTGAACCAGATAAGCAATCGGTTTGATGTTTTGGCAGGATACATTAGACCTATTGATGCATTGCCACCGATAGTGACGTCATGCTACGATTTCGCAATATTGCATAGTGATGATGCAATCATATATATGTTCTTCACTTGTGATTTTAAGGTCATTGGGATTTTTTTCTAAGTCTTCTCTCTTTTTGTGATGATAGAAGACCTCAGCATCTACCGATTATAAAATAGTACTCATGGGGCATTGTCGTACAGAAGCAGAAAACAGGTTCAAAATAGAGTCCCGAAAAAAATATTTTCCATTCATTGACGTGCTAGAGACTCGTTCAAAGGCTCAAAATGACCCTTGCAATAATTCCTGATTACCCACAAAGGTCGATATTGATATCTCTTAATTTGACCTCAGGGCACGAATTTTTCACTTTTTCAAATAATTGTTTTCTTCCTATTTTGGATGATCATAGTTCCAAGGCCGATTTTTGTTCAAATGTATTTTCTAGACAGGGTAGTTGCAAATCTATGGAATATACGATTCCCAACTTTTTAGAGCATTTGGATAACTTTCTCACCCGCGGCAACCGAAAATCAGAGGTCAAAAGATTTTAAAAATCGGCTATGTTTCGACATAATAAATTTTAACTTTTTTCATTAATGATATCATGGACTCTCATACCGAAATTCGTACTCAGCACACAAAAATATCCCAGAAAAAAATTTAGTCAATAAGTTTTGAGAGAAACTTTTTTTCGACTAATGATGGGGGTATCATGGTCATTTTTTGGGTTGAAATCGATTGACCTCTGATTTTCGATTGCCGCGGGCGGGAAAGTTATCCAAATGCTCTAAAAAGTTGGGAATCGTATATTCCATGGATTTGCAACTACCCTGTCAAGAAAATACATTTGAACAAAAATCGGCCTTGGAACTATGATCATCCAAAATAGGAAGAAAACAATTATTTGAAAAAGTGAAAAATTCATGCCCTGAGGTCAAATTAAGAGATATCAATATCGAACTTTGTGGGTAATTAGGAATTATTGTAAGGGTCATTTTGAGCCTTTGAACGAGTCTCTAGCACGTCAATGAATGGAAATTATTTTTTTCGAGACCCTATTTTGAACCTGTGTTCTGCTTCTGTACGACAACGCCCCATGAGTACTATTTTTTAATCGGTAGATGCTGAGGCCTTCTATCATCACAAAAAGAGAAAAGACTTAGAAAAAAATCCCAAGGACCTTAAAATCACAAGTGAAGAACATATATATGATTGCACCATCACTATGCAATATTGCGAAATCGTAGCATGACGTCACTATCGGTGGCAATGCATCAATAGGTCTAATGTATCCTGCCAAAACATCAAACCGATTGCTTATCTGGTTCAAAAGTTACACCACTTTGCATTTGTGAACGATGACTTTTGTCCGATACTGTATATATTGTTCACAGCAACATAAAAAATATCTCAAGAAGAAATGTTTATAAATCTGAACCGTGAAGCTAACGAATCTTATGCATGGAATAAAGTCAATGATTACAAGTAATTTGAAAGTATACAAAGTGAGAAAGCTTTGAGATACGATAATCTGCACAACTCTATAATGATTATGCGTGAAAGTAAGGATTCGATGACTAGCGTGTTAGAAAGTTATACACGTTCTGAACATTGTATAAAAAAAATACAGAGAGAAAATACAAATTCGAGAAAATATCAAGTGAAAAACAACGATCTATTAGTTCAATATATCTCAGTTCTGATGTTAATAAATTATGCAGAGCGGACAAACAAAAAAGTTGAAAATAGGATCATGGGCGCGCTCACACTAGAAAATGAGTACTAAAACTATATTTTAAATAATGATGGTTTTTTACATCGGGAAATACTACGTTACACAGCGAGCGTTCGATTTTTTCAAGTAATCGAAGAAACAGTATTCTACAGTAATCTCTTCCTCACGCCACGTCACTCTGCATGCAAATGTACACGAAGGCACTCTTGAGATAAGTGAACATGGGCCCGATGGGGCCATCGTGCATTTGGGAGGAGAAGTCATCGATCAGACGGATCTCCGCCCCCAAGTGCTTGATACCCGCGCGAACCTGTAAGGATTGGTTAATTTTTTTAATCCCCCGAGAAAATGGCTAATAAGGCAAGTGGCATAGAAAAAGGTAAGGTTAAGCACCACTAGCCCCTCATTATTTTCCGTTATCTCTCGAGTATCAGACAGATGCGAGATCAGAAACCTTTTCTCCGTATTCAAATATACAATCCATAATCTCGATAAATATACTGCTAGCACAAAATAACGAGAATTAAATGAATAACTGGCCACGACATAGATGAATGCTGGCATCAACGTGTCAGCCTCCCACAACGGCTTCTTGCTCTCTGCGTGCGCTGCCACACACTGAAAGAAATCAAAGATAAGAGCTGTGATTCCTTAACTAAAAGGGTATTTATTTTTTAGTGGTCAATCTCTTCTGTCAACAGATCTCTGTGTTTACTGGAATTCATCGCCCCTTATCGTTTTGAATACGGCCAATAGCTAATTCATTGAATGTGACCTACTGAGTTCATCTCTACGAATGTCTCCGCTAGAATTCGCAATTTGTCCAGCGGATTCGGCTGCGTCGGAACATTCTGAAAAAAATGACGATAACGGAAGAATATGAAGTTTTAAAAAATCGATGAAATCATGGGCGATTAGATCAACCGGACAATGAGTATGTAGCTGTAATTGTTTTCTGATAAACTATCGATTTTTCAGCAGTCATCATTATTGTACTCTCATATTACTGCAACCAAACATCAAAAATCTCTATCGTACCTGAAGCATCTTGATGGCACTCTCGTAGAATCGATATCTCGCCGTGATGCAGATGACAGCAGCACCCAGATCCTCAGGATTCTCCAGATCGATCGGCCAAATGCATCTAAAAAGGGGAGATCATAATTGAGAGAACGAATATCATATTCTCGGATTGGGAAGAGCATAATAATCATTGTCACTTATTTTCGACGATAGATCAAATATCAGAGAATATAAATTAAAGATCAAAGAGCATTGCTCACCTCGGTACGTCGAGAAAGGAGAGAAGCTTGACGTCAGTATGCGCGTTGAGATACACAATCTTCGACCTGCAAGTGAAAAAATTTTATTGCATAGAAAGTAGCCACCATTTTCCAGTATCTTAGCACATACTACTAATTGCTGATACCTCAACTCGAAAACAAACAATAAACCCTCATTTGGAATTTTCATGCTAGTCTCTTGTAAAATGCAATTCGCTCTCAAAAGGTTCCCAATTATAAACACAACGCCATTATGCCCAAGTATACCCGTTTCTAATTCAAAGATCAACGATCACGCACCAGTAGACATCATCAAATTCGGCGGTGGCCACTATGTAGAGAGGGAGGAGAATGGGATGGATACGGGCGAAGAAATGATCGTAGAGGAAGGAGATCACTGGAGGAGGAGGAAGAAGGGAGGAGAGAGCGGAGGGAGAACTGAAATGGGAGGGAGAAGATTATTGAGTGGGAATACACGCCACATATTCTCGCAATTGAGGAAAGTGTGATAAATTTGCCTGTACTATTACTGCTTATAATGTTTCCCCCTCTTTCTCCAATCATGTGAATGAAGAGCATAAGATTGAACGGTAGAATTTAATCTATCTAAACTATTCAAAAAGGTGGTACTGCAATCTGATTGGTACTATCGAATCACTCTCATTTGAGGAGAATTATCCACCGTGACATGTACACCTAATGAAATCAATTATACATTTCTAACAATTACTATTATGAAAATACAACATAAAAACTATTTTAGAAAATCAATTATTAAACGTGTGACACCGTACCTCCTGACACTGGCCGTTTCGCTCTCGACACTGCTCACTTCTGCCTTCTCAGTGCCCGCCAACGAGAGACCATCCACTGTGAAGAGCGTCTGCAATACTGCCATATTGCCCTGTTAGTACTTCTGTCTGTTAAAAAAAAGCTAAACGAAAGGTACTATCTCTGATATTCAAGTAATAGAAATTGCAAAGAAAAATTCAAGAAGCAACCTAATTGATTGTCGAATGAAGACACAATCTCACCTCCTGACTGCCGATTGCAGTGGTTGTCTCTGCTGCAGTTGCTGCATCGTCCGAGTCGGGAATCGGATCGAGAGGATTGACGGGCAGATTGGGGAAGAGCACTCTGAACAGAGATAATATTATCTGCGATAACAAGAAATAATTTTCGAACACAAATCGTCTGGAATAATCGAGAATAGTTCCAATGGAAACACTATCCAGCCAGCGAGTATTAATGCATCGTCTCATGTAACAGTATTACATACTTTTAAAATATTCTATCCAAACAATACTACTTCGATCCCTCTACTGTATCTCTTACCGTACCTCACAATTGCGTACACCGAATACAGTATCAGTCGCAGTTCGCTGGCCGCCTTCTCATGCACACATCGATGCGCGCCAAGAGTTCCGCCGTAGCTCGCCTGAAGATATAAATTTATTGGTAAGCTATACTTGAATTCTGTCGTATTGTAGAACTCGATTAATAATCAACCGCTGATTATCACATAATAAAACCCATTTCTTCGCATTTCGACTAGGAACATCGTTTCGGTTTTCATCTCTCTCCGTTATATTTTATTCTTGTATGTATAACCTACGCGTGAGTATTCGTAAAGAAAAAATAAATCTTCATTCTGGCATTCCCATTCATCCTCCGTATCCGTCATCGCTACCGTACCTGATATATCTGTACCCATGTGTGGGCGAGTCGACAGAGTGGATGGGCGGGGTCCTCGATAGCCTCTGCCCATGTGGTGCACACCATAAGATAGTAGCCGGGGCACCAGGGACGGAGATCAGCAGCAGAGGCCAGATGGGAGAGACTGGAGGGCACATTGTGAGGAAAGCAAGAAAGGGAAAAAATAATTGATGCAAAGAAAATCGTAGAATTAGAGCGAGAATTCATAATAAGGAAAAAAATATGTTTCTTGTTGCGATCTCTTATTTCGTGAATAACTCGATCCTACCGTCAAAAACAACACTTCTTGGTGTTTGTACTTTGGCGCTCTCGATATTGTTTCAACTTACTAATAATTTCTAGTTCAACTCACTCAATCTCCTCATCTTCCTCCTCTTCTCTACTATCTTCTTCCTTCTCTCCACTTCTTCCACTTCTTCTCCTCCTCCGGATTGTCCTCTCTACTCTCTTCCATGCCTCCCTCACACTCTCATCCTCATCTCCCAACGAGTCCATCTCGATTTCTGCAAGATGGAGATTGTGTCATCATTTTTTTCAATTCGAATCATTTCACGAACACTCATTATTTCAACAATCAACAAAACTATAATGCAGTAAAAAAGCGATACATATTCAAACTGCGAGTAAATTCAATACAAAATCTAAGGTATGGCCCTCGTTAATGCTAACTACAGATAACCATAATAATTGGAATCGGCCATTTTCTTGTCGGACCCAAAATGCTGCGGTTTCGCATAGTCAACTAAAAGATCTCTCCAACTCTAGAGAAAGTTATTGTAAAGGATCTAGGAGTTCATTTTTCTCCCTCTCTCTCTTTCTCCTATCACATTTCTAAAGTAGTTTCAAAGTCTCATTCTATTATGAATTTGATGTTTAAGTCCTCCATAGCACATCCCCATCATTGTACTGTAAAGCTTTCACCACTTTCTTTCTACCCAACCTCGAATACTCTTCTGTGATTTGGAATCCTACCCATTCTATCGAATTAACTAAGGATATTGAGAAGGTTCAGCGTGATTTCACGCGAAGATTGTACTCTCGTTGTACCCTTCCTCACGTTTCGTATCTTGAAAGATTGCGCGCTCTTAACCTCACCACCCTAGAACAGCGTAGATTTGTTTCAGATATTGTTTTTCTCCACTCTGTTCTTCATAAGCGTTATCTACTTGATGTATCTTCCCTCCTTGTTCACGCCCCATTAGTTCGTTCTATCCGCAATTCACACCCTTTTCGAATAGCATTGCCTTTCTTCCCTCATAATTCCCATTCCACTCTTGCTTCTCGATCTATTTCTACCTGGAACTCCTTGTTACCCGAATCGGTAGCTCTCTCATGACGCATTCCGTATCTTTATTTCTTCTCAACCACCTTCGTTTTCCCCCACATCTGTTATATATAATTGGCTTACCTCTTGATCTCTGATCTTTGATCCCCACACTTCCCTCCCCCTCTCCCCACATACCCTTGCTGCGACCCCACCCGATTCGACATCATCGACGGACCTCCGTTCTACGTAACATCTCACAAATATTCTCTTGTAAACGTGCCCCCATGACGGAATAAATAATGAATGAATGAATGAAGTCCCACCTTGCCCAACTCCATCGTCCCTCCTTCTGTTTTTCTTTTCTTGTCCAAGTTCTTCATTGAGAAATAGATGAAAAAGTGGTCGCCAGTTCCAGTCCTCCTCTGCCTCCCAATACTGCTCGATCCGAGGACCTTCCCTGAACAAGCAAAGATATAATATAATTCAGCAATATAAATGATGTCTGTATTATCAACTTAAACCTCGTGTCCTTTCGAGTTCAACGAACATTGCATGTTATTTTTCTACAAAAAGTCCATGAGCATGGAGATAATATGTAATGGTCATGGACTTTTTGTGTCATTCGACTCATGTTCCCTTCCATTTAAAATCGATGCCAGAAACATCTTATCAATCTGTCACATATACCACATTGATCTACAGTTCTAAGCCAACCGTACTCACCCATGGAAGACATCCTTCAATCGATCACCGGCTCTTCTAGTCTCTATCTTCGCATCCACAATATCCGCGTCTTCCGTCCGCTTTATTGACCCTGAAAACAAAGGTAATGTTTTTTTTCATTCAGTCTTCAAGGCGCACAGCCCGATTCAGATAATTTCAAATAGGCGTACCTTGCACGAAACTGAGATTTACTAGTTCTTTTTTCATTCCACATTTTCTACGTGTTTCATTTCTTATTTTTCGCCAATATAATTTCAAAGGTTTAAAAAACAGTAAACATTTGAAAAATACTTTACCATCATCGCCGAGTATCGCGTAGTTGAATCTGCCCCTGATTCGAATAGTGGAAGACACTTCGAGTGTTCCCTGAATTTTAATCATTGGAAAAAATAATAATTCTTCATTTCAAAACAAAGATTTTTAAAAAAGACTTCTGCAGTCTCCTTTTCAATCATTTTCCAACTGACTCTTATTTTAGATAATATCTCAGCTTACTATGCTACTTATCCCTGATCTCACCTTTCCCATTGCATGTCTCCATCCATTGAATTCTCCTCGGTATTCCATCGTGTGCTCTCCCCATCCTCCCCCTCCTCCCGACCCTTCTGGCGGTGGACACTGTAGGCGACCGAACTGCATTGTATCGATATAAACAAAACTATAGTGCAAAGAAATCCATCTGAAGAAAATCAGATTCCACAAATACAACGATCTCGCTTCACACCATTCATAACAT
Organism: Pristionchus entomophagus; assembly: GCA_036245825.1. NCBI lineage: Eukaryota > Metazoa > Nematoda > Chromadorea > Rhabditida > Neodiplogasteridae > Pristionchus > Pristionchus entomophagus. Next base: position 15,538,984 of record BTSX01000001.1, on the reverse strand, counting down.
TACGTGTTTTTTTTCTTCACTGAATAATTTATTTTGTGTACTGTACCTTGAGCTGATCTCCTTTGAATTCTCCTTCACAATATGCTCCACATCCATCCATAAGCACGCCCTCTCCCTGCATTGCCCCCTCGTCGAACATTCCGAGATACTTGCGTCCTGAGCAAACGTTTTGGAATCATTTATTTCAAAAACTTCGAACATCAAATCATTCGAGAACCTCCAAAAAAATCACAAGTCGTCAATCAGAATATTGAGTGGTATACTCTAATATGAAATAAGACCTCACTAACTATGTCCCTTCCGTAAGTGGCACTCACTTATCGTTCCCAGCTCGTTTAGCTCACTCGATACTCCGTACCCGTGCGGCTTTCCTCGAGAGAAAAAACCTGCAAGGATTGGGATACAAGCATAAAAGCATAAAAGCATAAAGCATAAAATCATAGAATGGGATACAAGCATAAAATTCAGCAATTTACCCTTAAAAATTATGTTCAATTAGAGAAAAATTATCATGCAAAGTGTAATTACTAGCACAGACCTTTCTAAATTTATACCGAACTACGCAATTAAAATTCGCCTTTCATGATGTTCCGAAAACGCAAACTCCACATTCAAAATATGATAATATATTCGATCCCCATCCCCTTTCTTCTCACCGATATAGTGCTCCTCCTTCTTCATTTTCTCTCCGAATCCGTGAGGAACTCCCTCCTCCACGTATCCTCTGTATACTGTGCCATTGGCATTGCTGAAATATGGTTACATCATCACTGTCCAGTTGTAAGATGATTAGTTGCCTTTTTAAGGTTATCAATTTAATTTATTGTAAAAAGCAAAACAGTAAAAAATCAATGGCTTTTCACTTGATGAAAATACTGGCCAGGTCACCACCAAAAATCAAGAGTTATTATTTCATCGCGCGATATCGCATTGAGTTCTCCAACTCACTCAATCCTGCACAGTCCTCTGGCCTTTCCTCTCTCAAAATTTCCTCTGATCACAGTGCATTTCCTCAGCTCGCTTCTCTTATCTCCAGCTAGAATTGTCAGAATGAATTCGATTACAATTTTTCACAGTTTTCAATAATGGAAAATAAAACAGATAGTGAAGTAATTGAAGCAAAACGATCATTGATAAAACGATCCTTCCTGTTCACAGACGGTTTCATTTTTTACCCACTAATAGTCAATTCAATTCTGTTTTTTTGGATCTTTTCGAGACCAATATTGCCATTTTTCATTTACAAAATAAAATGAATCGTTCCCACTTCTTCTTTCTGTAGCCTCCCATGGCACGTAGAAGAGAGTTGAAGGAGTGGCAGCGACCGGTTCATCCACCGGCACAGAGAGGACGCCGAATCTGGAGAAATCATCAAATAGGTAATTTCTGATGGCCATTAAGGAAATTGAGTTGAATTCACTCTCCATTTATTATTATGTTCCTTTTTCGTGATTGGTCACTCCATCGTCTCCTCACTCACCCATGTGGTTGTCCCTCCACGAAGGCTCCCTCATATGTCCACGTGGACGTCGTCTTTCGACCACTGTAAAACACACAAATCGGCATTGATCTACGTTTCCTACTGTAGGTAGATCCCCTATCCTGGTGCATGTTGTGAACCCATCACAGAATATTTTGGCCCCGGAACAATAGTACCATTGTCTATCAGTCTATATACAGAAGTGCATGAATAAAATAATTCCAAGCATTTGTTGTTTCCTTTATTATAATGTTTGTAAACTGATAATTTGTCCCATCGCTTCCCATTCATTGTAGCATTATTACATTATTTCCATCCATTCTCATTCACACCAATCCCGAATCCCGCAATCATTCATTCAAATTTTTTCAAGCACTTAAACACTATCGCTCTTTCATCAAAAATTTTTTATTAATTGTCCGTATACAGAGAAACAAGCACACAAATCGATCGCAGATCATTGATGACATGGCAAGGATAAAGCAGTGGAGATGAATGCAGTTTAAGATTGTTTGAATGGAATGGGTGAATAGTACTGCTGATGTGGGGGGGGGGGGGGGTGAAAATGTAGAAAGGCAGTGAGGAGAAGTGTACACGGAACAATCAGGGAAGGAAAAAGCACAGAGATCAAAGATCATTGCTCAGTAGGGTCTGTATCGCTGCTGCTGTTTCATCAGCTCTTCCGTCATTCTCCTCTGATGCTTCTCGAGATCCAATGAAGGGGCGGCGGGTGCAGCCAGCTGTTGCTGCAGCATCCATTGCTGCAGCTGCGGCTGTTGCATAAGTGCCGGTTGCTGCAGTCCCTGCAGCTGTTGCTGCTGCTGGTACTGAGCAAGGATTGCGTTGGCAGCATACAGCTGTTGCTGCTGGAGCAGCATCTGCAGCGCCAGCTGGGGGTCTGTGGCTGGAGGCGGCAGCTGCTGCTGCTGCAGCATTGCCAGTTGCAGATGGGGGTTGACGATGGGGTTTGTGGCCTGGAGGACCTTGGCCTTCTGTCTCCCACTCATCTTGGCAGTTGCCGGGTTAACCTCAACCATTCTGCCCTCGAAGTTCTTCCCATTGATGGCAGCCTTGGCTGCATCTGCACCGTCCTTGTTGGCCATAGTGACGAATCCGAATCCCTTCGATCCACGCTCGTTGAAGATAACCTCAGCCTCGACCACCTTCAATGCCATGCATTTCACACCACCCACCACAATCATTCGCCCACTGGCTCTCCTCCTTTCACACACTATCTCGCCCATCGAAGAGACGAGATAGCGTGTGAAACGAGGAGAGTCACATGCCTAACCAGACGTTATTGATTGATTGGTTGCTTTTTTTTTAGCTCAATACTACAGTAAGACTGCCACGGTTTGCACATAACCCATACAAGCAACACAGATTCACCGAGTTTTCGAAATATCAATGTGCTCACACAAAGCGTGATCTCAATTCAAGCCGCAATTGTCAAACCGTGCCATCTCATGCATTTAAATGTCTTATTTGCAAAACAATAAATAAATTTAATGAATAATCTACTACTACTAACCTCTCCATGGGCGGCAAACATGGTCTTGAGATCGGGATCTCTCCACTTGTAGGGAATATTGGAGATGTGCAGTCTCACTGCCTCACTTCCTCCCGTCGTCGAGCAAGAGGGAGGAGACGACGATGGCTGAGTATTCTCCACTGAGGAAGACGCCGACGTTGAGGCCGAATCCGATCGGGCGGAAGGGCCAATCGGGGGCAATCCCATCGCTGACACCGCCCCCTGAATCAGAGGGGCGCCCGCGTAGAGAGGAGGAGGTGCCAGGGAAGACGGGGCTGCACCGAAGCCTCCCGCCTGCAGCTGCATGAGCTGGATCTGCTGCTGTAACTGCTGTTGTTGCAGCAGATGCTGCAGCACGGCGGGGTGCATCTGGGTGCCGGAGTCGGCCGCATCAGCTGCAGCTCCTCCAGCCGTGAAGTAGTGCGCGGGCAGAGGGACCGGCTGCATTCTTGAGAGGTAGATCAGCGTCCTTTAACTGAGACGAGAGTTGGACGAGAGGAAGGAAGAAAGAACGCGAGAGGGTGGTGACTGACTCGAATGTGAATGGGGAGGATGAATGAGGGAGGGAGGGAGACTGGCTTGGGCAGAGAGACGCCAGGTGGAGGAGAGATTGCGCGCCAAAAGATTTACAGTGTGAGGCCGGGTGTGGGAGTCCGAAGAAGGAGAGGGGGGAGAGGCAGATGGGAGGTCGGGTGGAGGAGAGAAGGAGACAGGCGGGCCCCCTGGCTGGGATCAGTCTCTCCCCTTGCCCTCTAGGTCAGCCTCATCTCTCTTCTCCCCTTTTCTCTTCTATTCTTCACTCGGCTATTGAGAGGTATGGAGAAGGGAGGCTTAGGGATCACAATTGGGTAGGGGAAGGGAAGGATGTCAGTTCCGATAGAGCAGAGTCCTGCTGTGACCTGGGAAAGGAGGAAATCCGAGGGAGTCGATTTGGAGGGTAGGGAGAGGGGACAATTTAGACGGATCGCGAGTCGGATTGAGAGGGGGGATAATCTCTCACGTGATGGTTTCAGGGCTGAAAGTCAATGTGACAGGAAAAATGACAGGCAGGAATGATGAGACAGTGAGTGGTAATGGGGAGAGGGAGGGGACTGGGACCGGCAAAAACCGATTGAGAAACGAGTGAGCACTCGCGATAGCCATCTTCCCAATTGCATCTGCTATTTCATGAGAGACGTAAAAAGGGACAAAAGAAATGAGGCGCCAGGGACATGATTGGAAGAACCAGTGGAAACCAGTGACCGACCAATCGAACACCTACCCTCATAATTATCTTCCTGGATTAATCAAAAATAATGTTATCAGATTTCTTCCACCAAAGAATCCCCTTTATTAATACCATGCACTCGTACCATACCCTTCCCGCATTCTTCTGACCTTCCGTGCGGGACTCCATTCCTCCACTCTCCCGTGTAACTCTCGCCCGTCTTCGCGAACACAAATCGTTCGGCTCTTCTGGTGGCAGGAGGAGCACCGAGAATGAGAGAAGAAGAAGGGGCAGAGGAGGGAGAGGAGAGAGAACGGGGAGACTGAAAAGAGAGAAGATGATTAATCACCAGTGAAAGGTCTAACAAATGGCATGAGAAACTGGTCTTTCGTGATCCAGTTGTTGGATAAATGTTCTTAAGATGTACAACATAAAACGGTGTTCAAATTCAAAGAAAACAGTAAGCATGCAATGTTGATAAGAAAAAAATCTCCAGAAACCATGGCGCAACATTAGATTTTAGAATAATTTTCACAAACATTGAATAAGAGACTCTTCGTCTTGTTTGAAAAATATTTTGGGGGACGGTCTATTGAACAATTAGAAAAAATAGACAGATGTCATTCCCAAGACCTTTCATCGCTTATACGAAGCCATAATTTTACAGGTTGGTACAACCTTGAAATGTCAAGGATACACGACATAATATGGGGAGTACACTCACTTTTGTATCCACGGCGAAATTGGACCAGTACCAGAAGGAAGCTCGTCGCTTGAAGATCTCCTTAAAATTCCTTAAATTATAATCTGAACAATACATTTCACCCCTTCCCGCGATCGATCAGAACAAGAGCTGGTACACGTTCGGTTCCCATACAATTTCTAGCGAATTTCACTCACCCTCTCTTCCTTGCTTGCAAATTCGAGATCGAACTTCTCGTCGGGTGTATCTACGTGCAATACTGAAAATTATACAAAATTACTTTTGCCCAATTTTAGATTCTTTTTTCACCGTTGAGCATCAATCCAATATGTGCTTCATGTATTTTATGTATAACTTTTTAATGCATCAACTTTTTCAATATCTCTTCACGGCTCAGCTGATTCCATGAAGAAATATTGGAAAAAGTGGATGATTTTTTTAATCTACAGAAACCCTGGCGCAACATAATTTTCACAAACATTTTTATCACCTTTCCTCTCTCCACTTTCCTCTTTCTTCTCACTCATCCATACCAGTTGCGTTGGGAAGCGCTGATCCGAGTTTCGCTGCAATATTCCTTCATAATCGCTTATATTGCAAGTTGAAAAATGGACAATCGACAATCGTTCTCCCCGCAGTTATCAAAATTCCAATTTTGCACAAGTGGACAATGACATTGTATTGCACATGTTTAATGCAATAGTAAGTATGATACTATTTTATTTTACTTAAATTGATACCGTTGCAAAGACAATGAGATCGTTGAACACGAGAAGGTGAGTGTAGCGGGCAGAGAGAATTCCAGCACTTCGAGCTACTACCGATAGCAGACCTGCACCCAAGTTCATTTGTTCTCCGAAATCGCATGTGTATTACAATATATTTATTTTTGCCGCGCTGGTTCCGTTTGAGAGAAATAACACTAAGGCTACAAATATCATGCAAACGTATTCGAAAGATAAGAGAACGGAGTGTACAGCATAAATAAATTTCATTATTAATAGTTTAACAAGAACCGAGCTCCGGGATGAAGCTCAGAGATCAGTCCGAAGAAGAGACATTTTATATGTCAGATCACTCCACAGATCAAAGATCAAAACATAAAATATGACGTTTCTGACCTCCTTCGTTACTCAATCCATTCCACGTTCCTCCACTCCACACGAGCAGTCGACGTGGCTTGTGCAGTGTTCGAGCGATCTGCAATAATCAATTGTTTATATTTCCTTACTTACGACTTGTCAATCGAAAAATATGCTTTCGATAAATTTCTTCGTTACTTCTGGAGTTCGCAGGAAGGTCCATTATTTCAAGTGTTTTATGCACGAAATTGGGTTCCTGTCCCACTAGGAGAAGACACTGTTCGATAAAAGTATTTATTGAATAAAATGACCGATATTGAGTTTGAGTTCATTGTCACTCACACTTGCACTGGTGTCCCTCCTCCACCACACAGCAGTGGCTGCAGCTGTCTCGAGGGCTGCTGCGGCCTCTTTCAGCTGGTGCGACCACTCGGTTGCGTAGCCGGATGGCGCACTGTCCGACTGAAAATATACATTACATTAAATGATTTCTCCTCGAATTTGTTTTGATTCGGGAATAAAACAATTTACCATGTGTTTCATATTTTGATTATGTTCGTGCATCTACTCAGTGGCTGACAAGTAACTCACAAGTGACTATGCGTCCTTTTCGTAGTATAATCCAGACAGTTGAGATCAAATGGTCGGCCATATTTTATCGAGGCACAATCAATCCAACCCTCCACACCCATACTAACACAGTTTCCAACTTCGCCTTCTCAAGATGTTTTCATTCCTTAATTTTTTCCACCCTCAGTGTAATGTTTTGCCGTATTTTGCATGGTCCCTCACCACAGATCGGACAAATTACCGTAGTCAAATCTTATTTTCCCCCCAAAAAAACCCGTAATTGTTCGAGCTTTTGGGCCCTCGAAGCACAGCTGATTCGGTGCTTTTTCATTCCCTACATTCCTCAGCCATTTCTTCGATCTTCGATCACATCCTAATGCATCGTCCATCCCTGCCGCACCCCTTCATTCCCAATCCCATTAGCTCTTCTAACAAGCGTCCCCCCTGCACATTTTCCTGCTATAGAGTGACGAATGCACAGTGATTCTCTTCATTCTTCATTATTTCTCACCGGCTAGAGAAATTAATGCTCACGATTCGTCTGCACAGACCAACAAGGAATGCCTAGGAACTGTAGCTCTCCCTAAATTCAGCACACTCCCTCACTCTCTTTCACATGTCCTCGGTTTCTCTAAGCCTCTCTAATGGCTCTGAGCGTCATGTTAGCTCATGCCTTGAATGCTCACGTAATTTCCTCCTTTCCTTCCTCCTTTTATTAGTAGATTTTAACATCCCCATTGCATGTCAATACAACGAAAACATGGTAAGTGCTCATTGTGCTACATTCCCAACTGAATCAGTGAAGATAAATCAGGATTGATCTATGGGAGCAAGAGAGGAGCGGCTCTCGGCCACTCCCTAAGATAAGAGAGACACATCACTCTACCCACCTGATATTATTATCATAATCACACACTGGAAGAGACTATTGAATGATCCAACGTTTAAACATTATTAAAATATAAATTAAACTTCATATAAAAAATTCTAACTTCATATCAATAAGATCAATTAAGATCTTGTAGATAGCTGTAAAACGTCATGGCGTCATGCAAGATCGCTCTCAAAATAAAATGCTGTGGAATGAAATGCATTCGATCGCCATTCAAACCATCTCACTCTATTCAAATAATTTACGATTGGTTCTAAGGTTCTCAAACTCTGCGGAAAATTCATGATCTTGATCTCTTGAAGCGACAGTTTCATGGCACGGAAATTTCTTTCGTTCGAGATTTGATAACTTTCAAATAAGGCAAATATTTAAGAAACGACTCGAAAGAATCTCGATCTTCGCTCGTCTCGCTAATGCAGAGTCCATTAGTTCCGCAAGAAAAGAAAAAACTAACAGGAAATGCACTTTGTTGGAGTTTTGCTTTTCTTTTACCTGGTCATAGATTAATCCCATATGACCATGAAGTGCTTTTTTCTGCTCAAAACTCAACGGAATGTCACGCGCGCTATCTCATTGTTCATCGAGAAACTTAATTGTTTGCTCATTAACGACATCACACGGGAGAAGAAAAAAAGTGATTCACCTTTTGATCTACCCATGGTCTTACGCGAATACGTGTGAACCATCGCGACCTAACCACGACCCATCACTCCTTTAGCAATCACTTGCTGCGTACCAGAGATAACTCGCACACCACATCTCACATGTTCCCTTTACAGTTAGTGTTAGCACGTTCACTAATCGACCTCGGCCCAAATTCTCTGCAGGTGTCGGGTTTATGCAACCGCCAAAACAACTTGAATCCGCATTGCCGACCAAACAACAATTCGCAATTTGACCTTTGCTCTCTATAGCTGTAAATGGTCCGAATTGTTCCGTAGTGCATTCGCGCACCTCTTTTTACGAGTCCTCGTAACGAGGGCTGGGCTATGACTACCTCTCTTCTCCTTGATGGACATTCCCAGCATACCACTCCCTGGCCCCTGCCTTTTCATGAAGAGGAGTGGAGGGAGGAATTTGGACAACTGAGATGAGAGGAGAAACAAAACAGCCCACACGGTGGGCATAAAACATGGCCGTGCAAATTACGACTGCGCGGAGTTCTCAAATGACATAAAACAGAAGTTCACTGCAACGTGGTCAACTGAGCATAGTCTGTACTCTCCTCGTGATAGGCACGCATATGTACTGATGATTTTTACCAATTGAGAAAGCAAGATTCAATCAGATTCAATCGGAGATGAATAGCTCGACTCAGCCAAAGCGGGCCCCAATACAAGGAGGCAATCGCATTTCCCTGATCACTATGATAATAGTTATTGCATCTTACACTACATTCATTGGCATGTTTTCGGAAATTCTGTCCACTAAGTGACTGTCTGGTGCCAGTTCTTTGCCCTTGGTGCAAAATTCGTTCATAAGCACTCGTGCAATGTAGAAATTTTGGCATTATTGTCCGTGCGTACAAATGACTAGCACATATTTTGTACATTCTGAGAGCTGCTGAATTTTTTTCAGGTCAGATCCAACCATATCTGATGTAGTAAAGCGATCTAGATGTTGTCCCAGGTCTCTCGACAGTTCTTATCTCGACAGTTTATCTTACAGCCTCCTTTTGATCTCGATCAAGTCCACAGTCGTATAGGGCGAGTCCAGCCGCTGCTAAACGACCATCATGAAATTCGGTGCCGCTGTTTAACGAGCTCTGTTCGAGCCCTGAATGGTATCCACTACAAGGAAAAAACGATTGAGATCTCTTGAAGTTGACCGACCATCTCTTTGAAAAAAGATTCGCGTAAGTCGTGCTCGGTTCTATGAGACATCAACTACAACCTTTTAAAGGATTATACTCGAATAATATCAGGCATTCTCTGAGAAATTGAGACAGCCTACAAGGAAATATGCATAAAGCGGAAACGGTAACATAAATTCTCACCCAATATGATGAACGATTCTCTTTTCCCTCTTTTCTCTCGATCCCGGATCAACCCTATGCACAATCACATTATTGGCCCGACGAGAGACCCTTCACTATCTTGGCGCCGGTCTCTGTTTTTCCACGAATCCCCCGTAATCGTCAGTCAGTCACTGCGAATTAGTCCTTCCATGCATCACTTCTCACTCACGAGTCGAGTGTAGAGAGGGGGGGGGTATAGAGGAGGTGAGGGGGTACTGGACAATCCGACACTGAGCATAAACTATGACTACTGTCTGACCAGAGTACATGTACGTACACAATTCGCATCGAAACGACAATATATCCCTACCTACAGTATGCTGATCATAGTCCGAGATAGATACGTTTGTTCATCAACTCGTTCCCATGCGTGTGACCACTATGTCATATGACGCTGAGATGAATGGATATATCCTCTCCCTGACAAACATGCGGATGGTTCAGACACATCCTTTATCTCCCCTCCTCCCTATTTATCACACGCTTTCTTCATCTCGTGACTTATTCTCACTCTTATTCTCTCCTCTTTTTATTCCTTATCACCACCGTTCAGCCTAATCATCAACAACTTTCGCTTTCTTGATGAGCTGAGAGAAGATGGGCTATCTTTATCTCCGTCCTCTGAGACTCCTCAAAGTGCATCTCACACCTTCATTCCACTAAATCTCCATAAAACTTCGTTCACAGAGTGCATACACGTGCTATCCAAACATCCTCTACCGTATCATATCGAGGTCAATCCATAAATTATGCACTCACTTTTCTCCTCGACATCCCACGCGATCTCCGTCTAAAAATACAGTGGTGGCGCCTATCAATTACTGACTAGAGTGCACGACCCTCGGCTCTCGATTAGACCAGATCGACCCATCACTAACTCTTCTCTTTCTCCTTCCTCATCCAACTATGAATGGAGCGTTCGGCGCTTGATCTCTCTAACGATAGAGAGATATCAGAGATAGGCAGCTCAAGCACGCCACAAATCAACGCCTCCTCTCGCTTCTCCTACTTCTTCCTTATTTGTCAGTAGTTCCTCATTGGGTTCGGCGATCCTCAATTATCCCACGCTTCCGCGTGGTTTCAATACTATTCTAGCTCTCATTGATTCGAGATCATTGACTCTACAATTCACATTAGTTCTGCTTCAGTTGCAGTTGGAAATTTCTAGTATTATCTTGAACGAATTTTCCAATCTTCTGAATTATCTAGACGATGCGCCATTTCAGTTTGAAATCATCACTTTTTAATTATTGGAATCGTCGTCCTTTAATTTCCATCGAGCATTCAAAGTCCACACACAAGTTACACATTAATCTGGACGAAACAATAGATCTTCTACTTTAACTGATCCACCAAAGGGCATTCAATGAAGGACAACTGGATCTGCTAGATTATTTTCGTCTTTTACACAACACCGACCTGGAAATTTAATTCTTTCATCGGCGTAGAATACTCCAGACACATTAATTTCTAATTCATGAATCAAATTCGGCCCTTTCGTGATGCGAAATTCAACAGGATTCGGCTGAAGAATTGAACTTCGTAAAATTACCATGCAGACAACGTGTCCGAGTGGTAAATCTCTACCAGATCCGCCTGATAAGTCATCACCACATCTGACCTCTCCAATTTCATCGCCCTCTAAACGCCTCTCGAAAAGGATATATTACTTCCCTTACTGCTTACCAGTTTTTGCTTATCGCATTTGAACTGGATAAGAAATGCGATGAGAACCGAGAGAAGTTCTCACAACAGCCAGTCTGCCACATGCGACTTCTTCTATCATGGAACCAAATCAAAACCAGGCTTGCATTCAACTAGAAAATACGTTTTTTGGCTCCCAACGATGTATTTTTTTAAGATTTCGAAGACAGATAAGCGGTCCAGGTCGAGCATTTTCTAGAAACGTGTTCACGGTTCGTTGTAGAACCGTGGTAAGGCGAAAGTGGAAAAACCAAGTGTATCCAGACTTTGAAAGACCGAGGTGTCAACATCACTAATAACAAGCATGAAACGTTCCACAACAAATTTAAGATATAAATACCTGATTTAATAGTGCAAAGCACTTTACTGAAAAATCAAGACCAAAAAACGCCATTTTCTCATCTGACTCTCCAAAACACAGCGGGGTACCTTTGAATCGGTCTGCAGGCATCAGAAAAAAAGTTGCATATCTCAGTAAACCGTGACAGATCGCACTCTTCATCGTTCATCAAACGTGAGATTGCATGGGAAACGCCGCTCGGATCATTTTTCCACTTTTTGTCCGGGCTCTTGTCTACCCATCGTCCTTCCTGCTTCAATGAACGCACGCATTCCTCACAAATACTTCGAAATCTCACACATCCTTATGATCTGAGGATTCATCAAGTTCAAAGTGCACTGCTCAAAAATTGTCGAAAACATTGACCGCCTTCTTTTTATGAGTGTGTTGAATCACAAAAAAATGCTAGAGAATATCTCCTTCAAGTATAAACACCATTCATCATCCGAGCTTACTCAAATACTATAAAAAGCTTCTCAAGAACTGATCTCAAACGAACACATTTTCATTTCACCCATCTCCTTTGCATGTCTCGTCTCTATCTTATCAAAATACTCTCTCCCTCTACTGATCTATCTCTAACCGACCCCCTCTTCCTCCTTCTTCCTCTTATTCTCTACCGTACTCTCCACACCTTCGCCTTGTCTCTCGTCGCTCCGCCTTGCGAACCCTCGTTTCTCTATAAAACGGTGCGAAGTATGGGGCCTCGCGACTGTCTCCTCCTCTTCTCTCAGATCTACTCAGATCAGCGCTCTCTTCAACGACTCATTTGATTCTCTCCCCATCTCTCATCTGGTATCGATACTCATACCCTCCAACGATGATCTCCACACTCCTCGTTCTCCTGCTACCGATCTCAGCATCTTCCCAATTCGTCCCTCGATTCCCCTACTACTCCCCCCAAGGTAACAATGCAATAAAATATTCCAATACTATCGCAGATTCTATGGTATCGACCGTAGATACCATACATAGAGGCCAACTTTGATAGTAGAATCACCAGCTGCGCCAATTGAGCCCTATTCCAAACCTAGTAATTGTCTTTGCAAGCGGTGTAATTCACACAGATAGATCAGTCATTAAGAGGGTGGCGAACGGGCTCTGACTCTTATTTAGAAACGCGCTAGACTACTTAATGGGACCGTAAACTAACGACTCCTCTCAACCTTCCTATCATAAACCACCATCGGCTTCTTTGATCAACTTTCCACCATTGGTTTCCTTCCACTAAATCCATTGTTTTATCGCTTTTATCGTGCTACCTCAAACGATTTGAACACAACAGTGCGTTCTATTCTCAGATCATCTCTTTTTCTCTAATCACTTCCATTTCTTTGGTGAGGTCACTCAAATCAAAAGTTTTATTCTTTTTCTCGCCCGTACTGAATACTCAGATTGTCCTTTCGAGTTCTCAACGAGTTTCTACTGGTATCATACTGTGACCCAGCGGGAGCTCTACAAAACATTCATTCTTATAGTGGGAAAGACTGTTTGCTGTTGACGTCCCTTCCCTGTTGAGCCTCGGATAGCCTTGAGAGAATGTTCAAATCTCGTTAGGTTGTCAGTCAAATAAATCCCTTCTTGCATACTTTCGAGGTCGGGTGGTATTTTCACAATCTCTCCCATAGCCTAGTCTGAGAATAAGTGGAACTGCTCAAACCTCCCCTTCTCTCACCTAAAACGCGGGGGGTTTCGTACAGCGATAAGAATCTTGAACCTCTTTTCCCTATCTATTCTTGCTACTTTCCAATCAGATACCGCTCTCCTCTCTGCTTGGCCTATAAATCTAGACATCTGGGGAGCAAAAAGGCTGCTTAGGATAACAATCGCAGTTTCAACGTAAACGATGTCGAGGCTAGCGAATTTCAACGGAAGAAAGATCTACAGAAATGGCTTCTAACTTTTCACAATTCCAGATTTTCTACTCGAATACTACGCTCCTTCTTCCTCCCTTTCGTTCGTTGACCCCTACCGTTCCTACTCATCTTCTTCTCAGTTCTCTTCTCCACGAGCATTTGGCGAGCGTCAGGTACACTACTTCCATTATTAAACTAACATAAGATCTTCCCTATAATGGAAAACTTCTCTCCTCAAAACATGTTCTGATTATTATCCTTCCAGATGGTTCTCCGTGATCTGCCTCTCTCCTCTCCTTCACAAACCAAATTCGATCCCTTCGCTCGCCTACCAGGAGTGGTCCCTCAGCTCTCTGGAGGTTTCCTTCGCTCCTCGACTGCTCGTCCTCTCGTGTCGGCTTCATCTACTTCTCAGGATACTTTCACACAGCCTGGCTCAGTGCCTAAATTCACCGGCAGCTTCTTGAAGGGTGGGTTTCATACCATTCCCCTTTCCCTTACGTATCATAACTTCTCTAGACCCTTGTGTCTATCCGTTCCTTTCCAGATCGCGAGTCATCGTCCCCTCATCCCCTCCATCTCTCTCCTTCTCAACTCAAGGCCTTCAACGACGAGGAGACCGAGGCTGCAGCCCATCGCAAGCCCGACGCTGCAATCAACAGCTACGAGGGACCCATCACAAACCCCGCAGCACACTTCCTCAGTGGAACTCATTTCGAGAAAGTATGTTATCTCTGTCTACCCCTAGTATGGCGTAGTAATCAACTAAGCCATTATCCATAACCAAAGCCGTCGTTCAGATCTCTACTCCTAAATGCCGGATGCTCAACTGCGCCGGTCCCGTTCCCAACGACGGCTCTCTGTCCACCGCTCCCACACTGTCCGGCAAGAGATCCGCCTGCTCTCAGGTTTGTCTCCGTTTATAACACGGCTCTTGCTGTCCGGCAAATAACTCAGGTTCTCATTTGCTAATTCCAGGTTCTCGTTCCAATCAACGGATGCGCCGGCGGCGATGGCTATCCGATGGCGATGCTGTGCAGTGTATGCTGCGAGTGCAGCGCCCCTCTCGTCTCTGAGCTGCTCAAGAGTGCTGCCAACTTCAGGGCCCGTGCCTAAACGACAGCTCCGATCTATCTGGTCTCCGTGAAAAGTCCGCCACCAACCCCGTAGAACACTCCCGCTGTAGATACCTCATTACCATAACCTCCCAGCACCCAAACACTCATTTGTCCACTCAATTCCAGCTGCATTTCATCATATCGGGTGCGCATCCTGAGAAGAAAACTTTACACTCATATCATAATAATAACTACTCCACCCCTCCCTTATCGATTGATACTCTCATACTGTCACGGGTGAAATCTACATCGATTATCCTCTGTACATATTTTCAACACATACATTGTTTGTACATCTCTGTAGTGATTGTTGCATTTTTGTACATAAACCTGGCAATAAACATTTCTAATGTCTTCATGTATTTTCCACTGATAACTTGTCTATCGAGGAACGCAGTTCGATATTCCACACATCGCTCGCATTCCCTTGCGCATTCCATCTCCCTTTTCTCTTTCTCTTTTTCTTCCCCTTGAATGGCCTCCAACAACGAGAGAGATAAGCGATAACATCCCCTCTCTGTGTCCATTTCTAGATCACACTTCGGGTCGGCTGAGAGGGAGAACAGGACGGACATTTCTTGAACAGCGGACTGGTTATCATGAGAACACATAGCTGCTTCGGACCGCTACACTACAAACCTCTCCACCCACATCGGACAATATAGTAGCAATAAACATTTTTCGAGATTATGAAAGTGATAGGGAATGGATTTCGAGAGGTCAAGAACAGTCGAAAAGGAGATCTTATTCGAATCAACTCTCGATCTGGCGCCAGACAAATCACCCACTGTGCCTGACAGTAGAGATCAGCAACAAGACCGGAGCCTGACTCGAGACCCCACTATCGCTGTCTTCCCATGGTCTCTGGTTGGACTTGGGTATCGGGAACCAGCTTCCGGGTTGGGGTTTTCGCACTTGATCGTTATCACACCTCCTTCCTTCTTCATTGCTTCCTGGTCTGGGGTAGACATTCGCGACTCTCTAATTCGACCTCTCTCTTCCCCCGCGCATTTTTCCTTCTTCCTCTTGCTTCTATGCTCATGCCCCCTCATCTCACACTTCCTTGTTTGAAAGATCAAAGCGACGAGAACTCACGGATCAGAACTCAAGTCAATTACTGGACCTGATTGAGATGCTGTAGCCGATTTGTCTGGATTCTACGACTATTCACCTAACCACTAGAAATTCTATCAGTGAATAATAAAACATGAGAACATTGAAAGACAGCCGGAAAAGAAATGATATTGCTGAATGTCTCATCTTTTGAAAATAACGCTTGCTCGTAACAGCATTGACTTCCTTGTTCTACTGGATCTACGAGGAAGAATGATACCAACTATCATCTCTTTCTCTACGAGAGATCGCGTTGATTTGTTGATTGATGGCGTTTCGAATGAATTAGAAAGGAGTTGATCGAGAATCGAATTTAAAGAAGGATACCCCGAGAAAGGAGCCAAACACGTTGAACATGCGAACATAATGACGAAATGTAGAAGAATGTTTAATTGTCATGGATGAATCAAACAACAGAAAATCATCTAACAAGGATATGTTTTTTCAGTGAACCCCATAATTTCCATTATATTTTTTTCGATAGATCATGATTAGTGTTTCCTGAGATTTGCGTATGTATTTTTGAAACCTGAAAAACAGTCCCATATTGCCCTACATTTATCGAATTGTGAAAGAAGGAAGTGTCGTCTGTTTCCCACGTTATCTGTTCGAAAAACACGCATGGAATCGTCGAGAGACGTGGACCCTGCCCTATCAATCACTAATTCGACCGATCAGTGAAGGGAAAAAAGGACGACATCCATGAAATTACCAAATCAGCTCTTGTTTTCGTCCAAAATCAGCGCAGAGAACGCGCAAAAAATCTTGAGATGGAGGTATAGACTTACCGATTCCTTGGTCATTGTGACGAATTCGTCGACGCTCCGTCGCAGGAAATCGAGTGGAAGCGAGAAGAGTTTGCGAACAAGGGAATCCGACCTGAAGTAATTCACTCAATCAGCAATATCATCATCCAGTGCAGAGCAGAAATAATTGATAAAAACGATTGAAGGAAGATCGATTTTTTTAAAAATATTTTGTTCGGAAATATCAAAAGATCAAACCTGGTCGATGATTTATCGTACGTCAGCGACAATTTGTCCACAAATTTCATAGCAGCTGATCTGAAAAGATAAATACAGTAATCTATAGTGTCCGATCGATCGACAATGTTCAGAAACAATTGTAGACATTCACTGCAATACTAGTAAGAAACGCTAGTCATCCTCACTACATTAACCCGCCATTCCTACTGTCCAACATAACCCTGCTATTCATACTCATCATCTATGCATACTCTACCCTTCCCTACAGTACTCACTCCTCTGTCAATCTACAATAATCCCATAATCCCTTATTCTCTCCTTCTGGTAGACTACCGTACTCACTCGTTGGTGAATGGGAGTGCTTCCAGTGCTCCGTATGATCTCGCTGTAACGTAGGCGTCGATGAACTTGGTGAAGACGGCACGAAATCGCGGTGAGTTGAGAACATCGAAAGCCGAAGAAGACGGAACTACCGTATCCTCGCTGTCGGCTCGAAGCACACTACGCACACGATCGGCGTGCCTGCAAAAGTACAGTAATCATATAGCGAAATCTCCTCCGGCTACAATAATCTATTAATACCGTACACTGCAGCAAGAGCGACGAATCTAGCAAGTGCCTTGTTCAGTTTCCTGATGAGTCTCGAGGCCTCGGCTATCGTACCCAGAGAAGGAGAAGGGGTGGACTGCAATGATAGAAACTAACTGATGAATAAATCACATCCCTCTCCAATACATCATGAGCTAAAATCATCAGAAAATTGTCCATTGTTTTTGTTCTTCATATTTTCACAAAACTGAAATTCACCATGGTAATGTTCGAGACAAATAATTAAATCCACGCGAGGTTTTTGACAGTAATGTCTTCACAATATTGGAAAATCATTTCCCAGAATTTGTACAGAAATGTTTCCACTAGTGAAATGTTCGCATTACTTAACTCCCACCTTTTTGCTACTCTTCACCTGCTCGTCAAGCGAAGCCGAGCTGTTTTGCTCTGAAATAAACAATATATAAATATTTGTCTTTATTTTTAAAAGTACCTCTCCAGACCATAAGTTGTCCCCCTCATGTTATGTATTAAAACGATGCTATGCAACGGCCCAAGCATGTTATCGAAGAAAAAAATGACCGCAAATTGCATAGGGGCCAGTGACGAACGTTTTAAGTATAATTATCGAGGTGCTTGCATCGTACAGTATCCCCTGATAGTTCCACGCGGATTCAGCCATACCGTAGTTAGATCCATCCCAAAGTAGATCAAATCCAAGTCAATTCCAAGGTAGATAAAAATTCAATCAAAGGTAGATCCAAATAGATCAAATCCATTACAAGGTAGATCACTAAAATTACGGTATGACTGAATCCTCGTATGACCATCAAGGGCACTATAAGGTGCAAGCACGTCGATATCTTACGCGGGAGTTCGAACTAAATACATGTGTGGAGAGGTACTTTATACATCGCAAAATAATAATCTCGGCAGATCTCTCGAAAATATTTAATTAAATAGCCAGTCGCTCACTGATTCTCTCCTGCAGACAATGCTTGCCCAACTCGTCCAGATTCGACAGTAGTCTGCACAGGCCGATCGATTCTCGCCACGCCGAGAGAGCAACCGTAGACTGAAAGAAGAAGGGTAAGGTGGGAGCTTAATACGCACTGACTGAGGATTATCTGAGGAAAACTGTGGATTATAGCTAACGTTCCAATATCAATTCATCTCATTTGATCTTTAGATAGTTTATCTCAGAGATCGAAATCAAAGCCACATGTACAAACAATGTGAACTAATGGCGTGGAAAAATAAAGGAGAACATTTTTGAAAATAATTTTCTCCTTGCTACCATTTTTGTTCCAATGAAGCTAGAGTCTTGAAATTTTGGTACAAAGTGTAGAACACATTCAGAAACAAAGTACTTCAAACTAGGACTCAAGAGAGTGAGAAACAATTGAGCTATAACATTTCCATTAATTTTATAGCATCGCTCAACCTCAACCGATCGAGTTCTAGCCTGAAGTACTTTGTTCCTGAATGGTTTCTACACTTTGTGTCAAAATTTCAAGACTCTAGCTTCACTAAAACGAAAATGGCAGCAAGGAAAAAAATATTTTCAAAAATTTCCTCCTTTGACTTTTTCCACGCCATAAGATGGAAACAATGCGAAAATATCAGCACTACTCAATTATTAGCAGTTCTCAAACAAATTATTCTGTATAGTATGAAATCTTTAGAAATATATATTAATCTTCAATCAACAGTAATCTACAGTACTCACCTCTCTGCTCTTTGTCCTCATGAGCATCCTTCCATCCTCCATTAGTCTCACTCCGATTGTCGACATTGACTTTCCTGCTCCCGACAATCGCGAGACTCCGCCCCCTCGTGACAGAAGGATCGACGTCGCACCTAAAATCACTCAGTATTGACTCCAATGTGAATACAAAATTTTCAACATGCCTCAAAAATATGTATGATTGCGAAATATCTTATTTTTATCGCCCCCATCTAGGGTAGTTTTCCGAAATATTTCCGTGCACAAACGAAGCATTGAAAGCGATAAAAACTTGATCGGACCCTATGTTAACTCCTACCGTAATCCATCATCATTATCTCATATCCTCACCTTCTTTATCTACCACCAGCACAGCCATTGCATCTCCACTCGCAGTCACGTCCAGAACACTCGAACTCTCGCCCGTCTGGAATCCCATTCCCATTGTAAATGAGAAGGTAAAATTCAAAGATCTTACTCTTTCTCATAGTTTCCGCAGAACCTAATGAAAGACATTAAATAACGAATTAATCATGGAGGGTAACCATCCGCCAAGTCCTACGATATGGCAACATGATCTCTCTCAATATCTTTCCTCTCAAACCCCCAGTCGCTCACTTTGAAGAGTGTGGGTGCCAGCACGGTGCTCTTCTCGTCCGACCACACGTTTCCGCCCCAGACGAATGCCTGTGCGATCGATACATCGATACCGTAGTCTCATGGGCAGTATCCGCAAGTATGCCATCGCAAAGTTATCTGGCTATTGTACACAATGGAAGCATTTCCAAAAACAATCCGAGACAGAATTACGGTACCCCGATTCCACGCTACCGTATCCTTACCGTGCCTGCTGCAGTGAGTGCCACTGCATGGGCGTTGCCCGCAGCGATGCTGCACACTCGGCGCGCTGCGTCGAAGAGTGCAATCGATTGAGGCTGCGACCTGCGATAATTCAATTTTAAAGATATATTTCTTTGGTCAATCGCACTCGTTCTTGAGTGTGGGTAGGTTTTTTTTTGGTTTACCATATTCGATTTTAAGATAATGAGCATACCAGAAAAAGAACAATTACGCTTTTTTTCTTCATTTCATGATGAAAATTTCATCGATATCCTTCATCTCATAATTGCCTCTTTCCTCTCCTTCTCACCTCTGGACATTATCTCCGTGTCCCAACTGTCCACTTCCATTCGATCCCCACGTCATCACGCACACCTGATGATTTAACTACTTTTGAAACTCATTTTCTAATAAAAAAAATGTGAGTATTAATCCAATGATTCATCACAAATTGTCATCGACTGATCACCTTGATAGGCACTTCTCCTCCCTCTCCTCCCCTTCCCAGCCAATCCCTTTGTTCATCTCCACTAGACGATTCTCGTTGCTGACGAGGACCAGCACGACTGGCTGCCAAAATATCATGACATTGGTTATTTTCTGAACAGAAGATAGATCAAAATGTCAAATTACAAATGCTGATGTACTATTTCCGCCTCTCACAGACAACAAACATAGGAAAAATATCTTCAAGATTCAACCATGCTTTTACCCATATATAGTATTCGTCCCATTACCGTACTCACGTGAGTCTCCTCTCACAGCCCTCATCGACACTCCATCATCACCAGCGGAAGTCTCTTCCGAGAGAGCCAGCATCGAAGGAGCCTGCAGCAATTACTGTAACTACTATATTCTTGTTAAACTAAAACAAACATCGTTCGCTAATTCGTTTGAATAATTACTAAGAAAGCATTCAAGCGGATAGTAAGATGTACAAGAAACTTGCGTACCCTGGCTCCGCTCTGATCCATCTCGCCGTGTTCCAGTCCATTCCACAGAAGGGCCGTGCGACGTTCGGCGAGTGACGAAGTTCTGAATAAAAATCGTTACATTCTTCGCTATAATTTTCAATGACAGCATATCCTGTCATTCAAAATTTAACTGTAACGATTTTCCTAGACACTTCACGTGTACAGATGAACCATTCATTCGAGAGGGGAATGGTAATGATATCTGTTCTATCAAAATACTCACCGATCCTGACGGAATCGAACTGTGGCCGAACGCTCTTCTGCTTCCTGCACATTTGTCTGATACTACTCTTCCATGAGATATTCTTCCCCTAATATATTATTTACTGTTGAGAAATTCATTTCGGCAATGCAGAGTCAAAAAATCATAATATATCAATTTTCTAGAACACCCGTTTCAGTATTCATATTTTTGCTTCAAAGCGTGGACTACTAACCGCACTGATTATCTACATCTCTCAGTCAATGCTCACCCTATCGGCCTCCCTCATCAGATTGGACAGTCTCATTCTCCTGTCGTCGTGGCACAGCTTACACGGAGACTGCTGCGGCTGAAAGTCTAATAGTACGGATATTGATATCTGCGAAGCGGGTGCAATCCATCGTGATCTCGACAATATGTTTGGGGAGAATAACGCAGGCGGCTGAACCAATATACTATCTACTATGAGTAAAACAAATAAATAAACAACAAAATACCTCATCGAAAACCTCCTCTGTATCCTTTTCCTCTTGCTTTTCCTCGTTTCTCTTCAAGCTCTCCACGAGTGCAATGAAGAAGTCACTGACATTTGAATAAAATTGTAATACGTGAATCGGAACAACTTTTGACGTTTTTTCGAATGGTATATAGCTCATATCCCAATCTCGAGCTACTGTTATGCACTTCCCTTGAGGTTCAAAATCTTTTTAATCATTAAAAAAAAGAGAATATACACTTTTTTTCCACATAAATCATCAAATAAAATATATTTTTAACCGTACCTTCCAGCCCGCAGACTCATGCATCTCTCCGCACACAGCTGCCTCGCGTATAAAACATTTTCATCTCGTAGCGGGACATCTGTAACAGAACTACCATAATATCGAACAATGTTAACCTAGGCTACAATAGACTAGTCTAGACTGCGACCGACAGCAATTAGTGCTGTGCAAACTGAATCACGTAAAATATATACCGTAATGAAATAAAGATCACGTGAGCTATACCGGTAATATTGTCAGTCTCCTTCTCCTTTTCGATAGGGAACGTCCACAAACCATCGTCGGACGTGACTACCACTATATCAGTGAGACTGCAGACGGCAGAAATGGCATGGACTCTTCTAAAATAACTCGACTTCTTTAACGGCTTCCTCTTAAAATTTAATACAAATCAGAGAGTATAATCTCATTAGATCTATTATTTCCAGAAGAGAAAATTCTAAAATAACTCGACTTCTTTAACGGCTTCCTCTTAAAATTTAATGCAAATCAGAGAGGGTAATCTCATTAGATCTATTATTATATTGCAATAAATTCATGAGAAAAATATCCAATTTATCAAACTGTACTCACTTTTTCGCTCTCTCTTTAAATCCGTGCTCGCAGATATTCGGCGCTGAGTAGATCACAGAAGGCTTCGACTCACTGAAGAAATCCACATTTACAACGGCACTCGAATGTAAAAATCACCTCGTTCCGATCGATATTCTTCCATCGCTGAAGCAGATTATGGTGCTACCGTAGCCCGAATAGATGTTGAATACTGTACAATTTTTAGGCAGCGGTAGTTTGGCAGCGAAATCGTGATTATCAATCACCGATGACGGTTCCTGAAGTCGAAAATGCTAGGATGGAATATAATACCACCAACGAACCTCTGAGGATAAATAATATTCGTCTAGCTTGCCGGACCTTTTTTCATCCAGCAAAGAGGGAAGCGAGTCTTGAGAGGATATAAGTGGAGTCCCTGTAAGAATTGCATACTTTTTTTCTAATCTAGTATCATGTGAAGTTGCATTATTTCAATAAATTGGAAATGATAGATAAAGAAAAAAATTGGTACAAATTGTTTACTCCTTGCCGGATGGCCTGCCCTCAAATCTCCGAGTATATATATTTTTTTAAAAGAGAAACGCAACAAAATCAACATGATAAGAGTAAAGCAAAAGCAACTGTAAAAGCAACAAAGCTCAATGATCTACCACGTTGAAAACATCAAAACTACATGAACCAGAAACATATTCTCTGACCTGCTGTTGTGGCGGGAATCGGCGTCGCTATCCACATTGACGTCATTGGAGAGTCTGAAATCAGGAACGAATGAGATGGAAAGGAACGTAAAGGTCAAACGATCGACTGAACGGAATGAGTCACCACAGTAATCTAGGGAAGTTATCTACTAACTCAAAAAATTGTTTGAACAGATGTCTGAATCCATAGATTCCTTCTCAAACTGGCACTCAAATGGATAAAATTGTAGTTGATTTCATTGCTAGGAACCCTGAGTGTCACTGACCTGTGCAAAATCACAGTTCTCTCGTCTTTAGTAGTCATTCATACTGCAATGAACATTTTAGCCAATGGAAGTTCTTCACAGTGCTTCGATCCTGATTTCCTTTAGTGGCTCCTATTCAACACAGGAGGTACGAATCGACAATTGCGCCAGAACATAGAGGAAACTTGGACTGAACTTGGCAATTTGCCAAATCCAGTCCAGAATGTGTACCGTAAACCAGGCGAGTTCTCGTGTAATTTGTGGTGAGACACACACAAATACGTATTTTTCAAGCGCTTTTGAATTAACTTGGAATTAATTATTTTGATATATATCTCGCTTCTTTCGCCTTATTTTATGTGGAAATAGTCTCTTGGGTATATTTGAACATATTTCAGACTTACATGCCCAAATCGTACCAAGACCTGATTAATGAATCACTGAAAGAAGTAGCTCTTCAACAAAAATCGTATCAAAATCTTGTTTCTGCTGCCCTGAGCACTCAATCTATTTCGAATAAATATATTTCGTCACAAACAAATACTAAAGGCCGGGTACTTCAGTATTCGCCAGTGAGTTTCATTCATTTTATATTGTAGTGAAGAATACTTTGATCTACTACAGTAAGCCTCTATTTGATTAATTCCCCATTGTTACAGGCTGCCTCGTCATTCCATCGTATTTCTGGCTGCCCCGACCCGGGTCGGCTACAGTATCGACATGATCCGGTCAAGACCTATCTACAGTATGAGCAAGTTTGGCGAAACCAGCCTGCACCGGGCGAGAAATTTCACGGCAAGTTTAGATGGGATGTGAGAAAGTCACTAATGTAAATATTGTTTATTTATTTGATCCTGGTTTCTAATCGATTGTTCTTTTTATTTGTTCTGTGCTCTGGCATAAAATGTCCACGATTCAACCTCTCATTGATCTACTCGCAGGTTGTTTTCCAGAATGATTATCTGAAATGACCAGCACTCTCTGCATTATCTTTGATATAGGATTCAATGATTTTCACTAGTAACGAGCAATCTCACCGATAAAAGGCGCGCTTAACGTAATTCATTACAGTAAGCGAGTACCGTATATCGCTTGAGAATGAACGGTTCTCCTCCGATCGATACCTCTTTTTCGTGGCAAGACGCTTATTCCACAGCGCCCTTCATAATTTCTGGAGCCTGGCCTGCTCGTGATTGGACCAACGACGACCTGATCAAGGTACGGTGTTATCCAGTCAGATGCCTACCGTATCCTTCTCCTATTCCAATAATTATTGTATTATCGCAGAACCTTCCCGGCTCTTTCCCTGTCCGCATCGGATCACGCGAACTGGAAATCGGGAAGGTGCAGTACTTATTTTTGCAAACACTGGTGTAATCAATCGCGTTGCAGCCGAAATACGACAATATCTGCGAGAAGAGAGAAATGTCAGTGAGAGATTTCATCAGTTGGACATCTCAGTCATCCAGCAGCAGCCTCCCTTCGATCGATAAACACTGGGGGTACGGTATCTTTCATTCATTCAATCGTCACCAGAAATTCGGATGTATCTTTCCGACCGGAAACTTAAGGTTATGGTAACACCGTGTTACTGTTACTAACACGACCCAACTGTTGCTTTTTTGACCTCTCCATTTCACAGCATTCCATAAACACATTTGCGAACGAACTCAGTCCCATGGGCCCAGTGTAATCCTACGCTCCCACCGTAACTGCATTTTATCTACCATCTTCCAGATACATGGACTACATCCACTTGGTAGAGCACGATGATCTAGAGTCATTCCGCTCCGCTTTTCCATGGTCTTCTCTTCTTGGTCGAGACTACGATGACATCCAGCCCACAGTTTGGTTAGGTAGGTCTAGTGTGCGAATACCGTAATCCCATTCCGGCTTTTCCCACTCAGGCACCGCGGGGGCGCACTCGCCACTACACTACGACACGATGGGCTGGAATCTGCACGCACAGCTTCGAGGCAGCAAGCAGTGGCTTCTTGTGCCTCCTGGAGGTACTGTAGCATGTGGAATACAGTAGGAGGATTACGGTACTATCTAGGACCGACCTACAATGATCGATTGGATCGACAGAAGGAGCTCGGCGCCACTCGAACTCCTTACGAAAACACTACCGTATACTCAGAATTTGATGCGGTGAGTGGAGTCCGATTACTGTAGCATCGATTGACCTACCGTACTCCAGCTGGGTGATCCATCCATTCTCTCCTCTATCGAGGGAGTGCGCGTACTAACTCTCCGTCCCGGTGACATTCTCTTCGTTCCACCACTCTGGTGGCACTGCGTCTGCTGTATCGATGATCAGAGGTATATGGTAGGTCATAGCTCGCATCTTCAACTGCCTTACAGTAACCCGTCAGCGCTGTCATTCTCGTGCAATATCTGGCTGAGCGAACGACCGGACGTCATTAACACGATTGCTGAAGTCGCGACGGCTCTCAAATTGGACAGCGAGGTATACTGTAATTAGATATTTACTATGGTAGCTGCAACTAGCGATGGAATGAAAATCTAATCAATAATTTAGGATGCCGAGATGTGCGATGCCATGAAGGAATCGATGCAGGAATGCATGAGCTGGCTCAAGGTACTCATTATAGATTCCCATTCGTTTTAACAGCTCTTCTTTTATTCAATAGACAAGAGTGTATGTAATCGAGAAAGTATAAACCGAAATTGCATACCACTAGCCGATTGAAGATACTGATCTATCAGTTTACTAATCGTCAAATTAATCATAATCAGATTGGCTTACTACGTGAGAGAATAACTATTACAGGGCGAGCAACATGATGAAACCCATCCAATCGTGCAGAGCCTAATCGAACTGGCTGTCAGTTACCACCTTCATTTCAAACGATTACTGTATCCCAGCAATATTTTCCATTCAGGATCGAGGACGAAAGCGCTATGATGATTTCCTAGCCCGATACAAGGATCTCGCGCCTCCACCCACTACTACTGCCTCAGAGTTGGCCAAGATTGACAGGTGGGATTACAATAGCTCGAACATATGGAAAGATCAAATTTCAGATCGAAAATGTGTCTCTCATTCTTGCCTATGCGAGCTGCACCCGTGGAGCGAGAGCGTGTCCGTCCATGGGACATTCTCAGGTGTATCGAAACCCAGTATTAGACACATATTCATCTGTCATGTTGATTACGGATTACTGAACGAGTTCCTTATTACGCGTCGCCCCGTGATCTATATTTAAAACGCGTTCTCTGTACTTTTCCCTGCACTATAACGGAGAACGCGTTTTAATCTCGATAAACCATACTCTGTGACAAGAACAATCGTCAGACAGCCGATAAATCTATAATTTAATTCTGAGAGAAAAGACCTACTACCACATTACAGAATCATCCGCAATATCTTATCAATCGAGTTAATTTTATAAACAGAGAAGCGTGGCGAGCTTTATTACCCAACACAAATAATAACTATTTGGCTCGTAACCTCCATTCGTCGTTTCACTGGACAAGATTTGCGAATGAGTCAGAGATACGCGAAGCTTTACACATAGAGAACCAGACAACGTTCAATAATTGATATCAACTTATTATAAGGTCACAATAGAAAAATGGCAGGCCACACTATAGGGAGCTATTAGTTGGCATTCTTCTTAATATTCAAGCATATGCAAATAGTCTCTACACAAATTTCGGAATCATTGGATTGGGAGTACGGTAGTTGGGTGGGACTAGGGATGGGTCGTAGGTAGTGATGGGAATACGGTAGTTGGATGAATTGGAGGTACGGTAGTACGGTAGTGGATGGATCGGAGGCAGTTTATGCGTCTATAAGTGGTGAACTATAAGTGGTCTAGTCGTCTTTATGTCGAGTGACTCGGCCACGACAGCTGCGACCCTTGCAGCAGCAGCATCAGCTGCAGCAATCGAATCCTGGAAGGAGTGATTGACTTTAGTGAAACAACCTTACGCAAACTAGTAACTACTCAGCTAAAGTAGTCTAACCAATCCTTCATGTCCCTTGGGCTTAACTCAGTACACTCACTCCATCTAGAAACTACTCAATTTAACCTGCTCCTATTTTGTATTCAGATATTCATAAAATAATCTGTTATGAACAACATATTTCGGGTATGCATTTTCTGAAGCAAAGAACAATTAAGTGCACCCGCTCCCAAGTAGCTTCATATTCCGAAAACTGACCCTAGACAAGGATGGTCTTCCCAGCCAGTCTGCCGTTCTGTTGCCTGTATCATCCAACAACTGACCCGTCATTCCAAGTGTCATTCCTGCAAATAACTTGCTAATCATCCTTCTCAGTATCAGAGTTTTATTATTGAAACGAAGATGCAATTACTGTCTCTATTGTTGATATCAGTCATGAGTGAGAGAAGGAGAATGAAAGAGATGGGATGAGAAGGGAGAGAGGGAAAGACTCCTCAATCTCGCAGTTTGGCGTATTTTTCTGGATGGTGACGGAGACTAGTGGTTGGGGCGCGCGCCTTTCTCTACCTCTTGCAAAACATCACCTGCGGGCGGGAGTCGAACCTGCCTGCGTCGGCATGCCAGTCAGACACCATGTCCAACACCAATTTGATAAAGGCATGTTTCAATAATGATAACGTGGGTGCTTTTCAGCAGTTCACAAATCCAGCATTTTATAAAACTTTATAAAAAAAATATACATTCTTAAAAGTGACCTACCAGGTACTTTAATCGTTCCAGAAGCGGGCGATCCCTTGGCCAGACGGGAATCGTTTTGCCTGAGAATATTAACAGTACGTCCAAACTCAACAATTGGTTTGCACAATTGATTTCGAGAATATAGAAAGTATGAGCAAATAGTTCAGTTGACAATTCTTACATCTTTAAAACAGAAGTGAGAACTATAAATTTCGATCTCACAGAAAGATGCAATGAGAAAAAGAAGATGGAGAAAAAATGTGCATCACACAGCATCTTCCCTTTCACATTACGATATTTTTGAATGAGCCTTTACAGCTTTAGACAGTAAGTACTAGGGTTGTCAACCCTGGGTTGATATTTCAAGCAGGCCCTCCTAATATCACTCGCTCCTTCCCTGGTCGAAGGGAGGAAAGATTGTGAGAGAATTACAATAAGAGCGTAATCCTTCCCTCATGTATCACTACCACTAACCTTACAGCCTCCTCGTACTTCCTTTGTCTCGCCATATATTCACCCGTGTTCAGATCAGTGTTCTCGAGATGAGTCACGTCGATGATATTCTCAATTTAAATTGTTTAAATATAAAGAATACTCAACCGAGAAAACGCAATGTAAAGGTTCTTAATAACTAATGTAGCCATATTCCAAACACATAGACATTGAAATATGAATCAAGAGAGATCAAACTGCAAGGGGGAGATACGACTTTCAGTGAGCATACGTTGTAAGTGATGTAGATCATTTCAACGGTTTACAAAAATAAACAAGGGTTAATATCATTTTGACCTATAACTCAGTGAAACACTGGTGAGCTTGATAAGGGCTACATTGGGGAATGCCCGAACGTTCGGAGGCAAGGTTTGCGGCTAGACCGTAGAACTAAAGAGCTAGTAGACAGATTTCGGGGGAACGCGGCCATCTTTTACCAAAATTTCGAGGCATTCCAGACCATTCGCCATTTTGAGCTCACCAGTGCACTTTCAAGGAGATTAACAAAACAACAATACTCACCGACTGCGTGTTGTCGATGATTGCATTAAGTGCTTCCTCCTCCTGTTCCCTCTTTGAACGCTGAGGAAGATCTGCAATCAATTAAATACTACAATATACTCGGATAGTACATCGATCATTTAGTATTGAGAAAGTGAGATCTCAATCCTGGAAAACAAGAGCCGATCGATAACTCACTTGACTGTGAATCATGCAGTGATGAATGGGCGGGGGAGAGGTCGCGCAGATCTGCGGCCGAGTCTCTGCAAGTTTAAATATTAAATTGTTTAATTTAAAACTTAGTTATAACAAAAAGTGAATAGAGTAAAGGTCGAATGAACGAGTGATTGTTTACAAGTGCACCTGAAGTTATTCTGGCCGAAGCTTCGGTTTCGGACGGGAACAGTCGTGTCCAGTCTCTCATAGGGAACGGCCGAGTCCGCCTCCTCTTCACCCCCGCCGCAGCAACAGCGGAACAGTCGCTCCAGTCCGGACATCTGCACCATGACGGGGAATTGATCGACTCTTTCTCCGAAAACCCGGGCTAGACCAGAGATGCGCGCTAGCAAAAGGTGCTGAGCGGTGCGGCCTAGCGCAGGGAATAGTGATAACAGCGATAATAAGCAACGAAGCGGTGATAAGAAAGCTAGAAAGTGTCGAAGTTCGCGATCGCGATCGGCGATCGAGTTGTGTGGAGGGCGCAGACGGTTGGGCGAGGTTTTGCCCAAAGTATGCGCGCCATTTACGGGAAGCGGCGATCAGGGCGAGAGAGCGCTAGAGAGTGTGCTGAAATAGGAGCGTGGCTGTGCGGGAAATCCGGAGTTCTTTCACGGCTCTTCTTCTGGCTCGATTTTTTAATTTTCAAACGTTGCTTCCCTTCTTTGTTCTTGCGCTGTTTTGATATGGTGATTATAAATAGCGTGGGTGGGAGATCACTACATCTTCTTCGAATTATACCCACGTCAGGTTCCCTGTGATCACTCTAATAAAGGTTCTTTGTCGTTCAAGTTGAAGTCGTTCACCATTTAATGTTTCGTTCTGAAAGAAGTGCCGCGTCCTAGCCTATTGACCTCATTAGCTTCTGATCTAAATTTCAGGAATGACACTCAGAAAGACTCCTCGGTCAATTGCAATTGTTGAAGAATGGAAGAGAAAGGTAAATTGGCAGTGAGTTCGGGGTCGAGTGAGTTCACTGTAAAGGGCTGTGTGGGTCGAGTGAGTTCACTGTAAAGGGCTGTGACGGGGGGAATGCGTTGTGTCACGAAACTTCGAAAGTGAAAATGCATTGCAGAACATTCAAAGAACACTGGAATCTCTCGACTTCGAACTAACACTCTGTCTCCGATACGAGAAGTCTAAGTGAGACTATTGCCCCTTTATTTCTCTACTCTTTGATTTTGCCTTACTAGGGAATCTTCGATCCGATCACTCATATACGGATTCATCCAATCATTTCATCTGGCTCTTCTTCATTTAACTGACGGGGTAATCAGTCACAAGCAGTATCGATTGTTGAAGAATGGAAGATAAAGGTTCGTTCCTCTCTGTTGATCAATCTTCCGAGCCAAGAAAAATAACAGGAACAATAATGTCGATCGATTTTCTTACAAGAGTGATCTCAAGAGGACTTGAAGCCATCTCTCTCATTCTCAAGAGTGCCGAATATCAAGTGCTGTAATCTATTTGTCTGTAGACTCCTTATTAGGTTAGATTAACCACGTTCTTGAGGGAATGAAATGTCTGTTAGGGAAGGATAGTTGATATTCTGCCGCGATACCATTCCGGTAGATCAATGGTGCTCTCTCGATTCCAGCTGCTTTATTCTAGGGGAGTCGAGGTGGTGATCGACCTGATTTACGGATTCATCCAATCTTTTTGCTTGGTCGGGCGAACTTGTAGGAAAGGTGATGAGAGAGAAATTAAATAGGGTCATTGTGGTTACAGGTCATTCAACGAGCACTGAAGACTCTCGATGAATCTCGATCTTTCTTTGTGCGCTTCTCATCATATTTTTATCTATTCCTTTGTACTTAAGGATACTATCAATTCGAAATATGATGTACAGTCTCATTGAATGTAGTGTCCTGATATTCCATCATTCGACTAAAGATCACGATAAGGTGATTGAGTCTGATTAAGGCATAATAAAGGCTAGATCTACTCTTCTCAGTTCCCTATTCTCAATCTATTAACTGAAATACTTCATCGAATCTGAGACCAAGTACCATGTGGACAAGCTGCAAATTGATGAGGTTAGTACTTACTATTGTTAGAGATTGTTAGGCGACTGATGCGATATGAGAATGGCCTTTATTCTGTCTGCACATCTGGGGGGGGGGGGGGTATTAGTAGTGCATTGTATCAAATATATGGGAGGTCAGGAAACTCTTCACACAATCACATTAAAGATATCCATCGACGAGGAGAACGAAGATGAGTATACGGACGTGTGAGTCTTTTTTCTGATTTATTTGCTACCGACTGGTTTTTATAGCGACCAGCGAATTACTTTCTACAAGAATAAATCGTATTCATCTGATTGTGTCAGAAAAATCGCTCAGAATGTCTCCGTTAGATATCTCGGAATACACGTAAGTTAATTTAGAAATTGATGTATAATATGCATTTTTATTTTTATTTTAGCTCACTGGTTCGAAGGAGTTTCATCGCAAAATCTACAATCTGATCAAGGAATTCGATGTTGAATGTATCGCTCTCCATTCCGAGGTATTTTAGATTATGACTTCAAATTCGAGATAAGTGCATTTTTGAATAGAATAGAATCAAGTAGATGACAAATTACTTTTAAAAAAATACTAATTTTCTTTTTTTTTCAAATCGTGGTTTAAGTCTCGAAAACGAGATGCTGCATGAAATGGTGGACGATTCATTCTTCCTTGAACTAACGAGAGCATGCAAGGAATTGCGTATGGATTTTTTTTGGATCAATGCAGAGGCTCTTCATCAATTGTTCCAAGTGAGCAAATATTTATCATATTTCTAGTTTTCTTATACATTTGATAAAAAAATATTCATTTAGTTTCTTTTTAAGAGTATGGTCGAAGGGTCGGCGAAACTTGGCGATCTCATATCCGATGAGATACGAGTATTTCATTCCTCAAACTCATCGGAATCACCTACAGGGATAAGAGATTCTTCTCAAACTAGGACATTGAGGTACGTTTCATGTAACTTCTTCGGTTTCTGGCCCACATTGTGACAGCGCAGATTGAAATGAGAGGGGTGGAATGGAAATCGAGATAGGGCCGTGGTAGAAAACAATCGCAGAATTATCTGTGCCAGAAACCAAAGAAGTGCCCGTTTCATGCTGGCGCACTTTTTATAGCCTTGTTATCACTTTCTCGTATTCGAGTATATATGGGATGATCATGGGAACTCTTTGAGATTTTCGATGGAAGCATAGGAATCTACTTCGGCCCCCACAGTGAGAACGAAGTTCGTACCCAACGGACCCAGCTGTTCAACGAACCCAATTGTTTGCACATTAAGTTGTACGAGACTCGAGAATCTCTCGAGGAAGCGATTCTCGATAGAAATAGAAAAGGCAGAGTCGTCGAGATTTATCCTGAATAGAACTACCATTATTAAAAGTTCTAAGTTGTATTTCGTAAACCAGTGTTCCATAGTATGTCATCGATGTTATTTACACTAACACGCCTCGAATGTGTCTATTCGAATTATTGGTAAATTACGACTAGAATTTCATTATTAAAAGCATTAATTGCATTCCTGTTTTCTGCTATTTTATACTTGTACCATAACCCTGATGACTAACTTCATTATGCAATTCGTATTATTAAAGAGTATTCATGATATTGTAAGATAAATATTTATACTATTCATCCTCCTTCTGACTATCACACAATTAATCTAGTTATTCAGTTCGAATTGAATGAACTAGAACGTTCAATAACGGCGCTGTATCAATTTTGGTAGGAATGATGCGTGTTTACTCTACTTGCTTTTGAAACATGGACCATGCTACATGGTTTTCTGAGAAGACAACTTGCAAATACTTTTCTCAATAAGCATATGTTTATCGAACTCATTAGTTGATTCGGGAGTGGTCTTCAGTATCAGACTTTTTTCTTGGTTTCAATCACTTCTTCGACCTTCTTATCTGACATTTTCTCTCCAGATGGCTTGATGATCTCTTTCGAATTAGTTGATTCCTTCGAATTCATGGCTTCTTTCGAATTTGATCCAGCATTTTCGGCCGATCCATCAACTTTCTCCGCTAAGAAATACGCCTTCGTCGGACGGACACATTTGTCTCTGCAATGACGATCGATTGAGAATCAGACTCATGACAAACCACAAGTCCTGATCAATTGGATGGAAGTATACTGTAGATGGGAATAGATCCGACTTCCGCACGGAAAAGTACCGTATACCTGATAAGAGCGACGATGAAGAGGAAGTACCACAGTAACTTCGTTATCGCACTCAGACACTTGGCAGTGAAGTTTGAGGAGTTAGCTTGTTGCTCCTTGCGATACTGTAGAGATCAAATATCAATGGAGGATAATTGAGAGATCAAAGATCAAAGACCAATATCCATTCCCTCTCTGACCCTCGTATGAATCTCCTTCCTCAGTGCCAGATCCTGATCGTAATGCTCCAGCTGTAATCATTTAATTTAAATAATATAATTTAATTATTTCCTAACCTTCTTCTTGATTACATTCAGTTCGGCTCGAGTATCCTCGGCGATCTGAAATCAATCGATAGTAAGACTACCGTATCCCATCTCTACCGTACTTTATTGATCGTCAACTGCATGGTTGTCCTCATTTCCATTATCGCCTTGAGCATCTCCTGCACACGTCGTCTAGTCTCTTCCTCCATCTGAGATCGATCGATAGTCGGTTACCGTACCCCTTGGAACGTCGCCAGCAACTACCGTACTCCCTAGTCTCACCGCGATTTTCTCCTTCAGTTCATCCAGTCGTCGTTGCTGCTCATTGATGTGCTCGAGAC
Organism: Pristionchus entomophagus; assembly: GCA_036245825.1. Classification (NCBI taxonomy): domain Eukaryota; kingdom Metazoa; phylum Nematoda; class Chromadorea; order Rhabditida; family Neodiplogasteridae; genus Pristionchus; species Pristionchus entomophagus. The sequence continues at coordinate 15,505,152 of BTSX01000001.1, read as the reverse complement.
AACCACGTTTCTTCTTGCGAGCGCCCTCAAATGAGTACGGTATTCACTGATCTACCCCTACCGTAGTCACTGATCCACCTCTACAGTGCTCCCAAATATCGACCACACGTGTTCCTATTCCTTTGATACACTGTTCTTCCGTTGAATCTACCTTACTGATCTACCGTACTCCTATTATATTTACCGTAGTCCTCTATCTATCGTAGTCCTCTATCTACCGTACCTCTTCCCTGATCCTTATCGATTCATCCGTGTCCAAATCCTTGCAAGTGTTCATTCCTCGCTGCTCCACTACACTGTCCTCTGCGCTCTTCGTTGATCTGCAATTAACTTTTTTTGAGGCTACAGTACCCCCGGAATGGTGTCAAGAGGAGGCCAGAGTACTCCCTCAAGTGTTCAGTCAGGGAACAGAACACTCACGCAGTCTTTATCTTGATCTTGCCCTTCTTGATGTCTTTGAGTTCCTTCTAAATAATAAACTCAGTTATCGATCGTCCCTCCTCTTCATCTACCGTACCTGCAGCAATTGTCTCGCTCTGAACTGGGCCGGATTCTTCTCGTCCATCTTCCCCAACTGCTCCGTTATCTCCTGCATCCGCTTGTCGAGAGCCGCCTTTTCCGGGTCTTCCTGCTCCATCTAAAAGACGGTTCTGTATGAGGGGAGAAGGGGCATTGTGAACTGACCGTGAGTGGAGAGGATCGAGCGAACAGCTCGCGACCGGAGCAAATGGAAGAAGTGAGGGCAGGAGGAATGGAATGATGAATGAAGAGTAAATCAGATTAGACAGAATATTTTTCGAAACTCGATTTCCAAGGTGCACTTCTTCATAATTTCAGAGCGATGAGAAACTTTGAGAAAGAAAGAGATTCATCACTGTTTTTCCATCGCTAATCGCGAAGATCACTGTTGGAGACAGTTTCATCGTTTTCGCTTGTCAGTCTCAGTAGACAGGGCAGTCTTAAAGATAATCGCTTCTTCTCGACCCTCAAAAACGTCGTTTTCTCCTGTCTTTTCATTTTCTATCGGTTATTGTCATCCAGTGGGTTTAACTTGATAGTTCAATGCTAGCGAGAAATGTAGATTCGATAGTCAAGCCACCACCTCTACGTCAAGTTGATTGCAGATCTGATTCCGATCTGTTTGTCAACTGTATCTCTTCCCTCAGATCCAATCTATCTGCTCATCGACCATTCTTCCCCTCTAGCGACTCAATTCTCTTCCCGTTCTCCTTCTGCAAACTCAAGTTTCCTTCACACGCAGATAACGGAAATGCGTCTCGACGTCAGCACAAACCTCCCTACTCTAGTCCTGATTTACAATTTGCCTAGACCTACTCTCAATCTCCTCGCTTATTTCGACTGCTCGAATAGACTTTGCAAGACCAGAAGATATTTTTTGCATGCTTTTGTGAAGTCGAAACCGACTTCTTTCAATTCACCCCGCGGTAAATCACGACAAACAAAGTGTCTCTTCTCCACAATAGTCTGCAACTCGCAACAGTGCGTAGATACAGAAATGTTCGAAATGGCAATTTCTTTTCAAATTGAAATCACCTGCTTCATTGGCCGTTTTTCATATGGAAAAGGCTGCTACTGACATCCTCCCTTCTCCCCTCCTCTCCGACTGGAAATTAGTCCCCTCCTTCCAGTATCCCATTCCATAACTTGCACTCCACTTCATTAGCCTTCCTCCACTTTCAGCTGGTTGCTCTCTGGTCTTCATACCACATGCTTACCAACCTCGTTTGCTCCAGATTTCGATCCAAACTTGGTCCCTGATCTGTGCTCCCACCTGTTGGGTGTACACCACCTTTCCGCGTCTTTTCCTAATCGTCGTTCCGTCACAATTCTCACTACGCTGTGTCGGTCATCCTACACCAATGTCAACTTTGCGAGATCCCTCCCTTCAGTTCGTGGGAGAGTTGGCTCTACGCTATTACCAGCACATCCCCGAATTCTTCGCTCGTTTTTTACTCTCGCTGATCTTTGATCTTTAGCTTGCTCTTGAGTTTTCCCCATTTGTTGATAGATACTTCCACTGCGCGATAATAAAAGTATTCAATGAGCTATGTCTCTCCATCCTGCGTGCTCTCTCATCGGTCAGAGAGACGAAATAGCATGCCGAATGAGGAGAGCGCGTTGCTCATTCTACTCTGGAGAAC